>BQNB010027916.1:0-57160 GCA_026074375.1 Tanacetum coccineum
GTATCATTATTAAATGACATTTCTAAGGCCGTAAATAATATCGATTTTCAAAAGACATGCCAGAAATACATATTTTTTTATATTTTTTCTAATTTTTTAATTTTTTCTTTGGTTTTAAATATTTTATATTTTTGTATTTTGTTTTTATATAAGGTTTTTGAAAATGAAAAATCTTTTTGGTTTTTCTAGTTTTGAATATATACATATGATACACAGGATATCAGAATAGGTACCACCACTATTCTTCAGCTTCATCTGCCAACTGTTTCAGTGTCTCAGGCGTAAAACTTCACATTCCTAGCTTGTTGATCAAAAATTCAATTTTTTCTATGCATAGGGCTTTAGTGAAGATGTCCGCTAGTTGATACTCCGTGTTAACAAAGTAAAGCTTTACTACTCTGTTGGTAGAAATATTGTGATATTTAATCTATACATTCTCTTCATGTTTTGGTGATGACAAACATGTAACTTATAACACATAACCTAAAGTGCTTAAGTTACTCGTAATCACAAATCATCAATTCGTTAACATCTTTCGACGTCTCAAGTTTTCTTCAACAATAAATTTAAGTTCGCACCCGACGTAAATCACTTAAGGTATGAACAAACAAACTTTAATTTGTTGAATGATCAAATAAATTTTTTATTTTTCCAAACCTTACATTTATAAAATGGGACAAACATTTTTAAAATATATACAAAAACAATTTTGTATGTTAAGAATGTTTTATTCAAAATAAATATTTTGAATTCAAATTTTCTATCTAGAAACGGCTAGAAAGTTCCAGAAAAACTTTCCCCACAAAAGGACAAAAAAGGAGCGTCTGAAAAATGAGCGGCCCCCTTAATTAATTAAGGGGACCGGCCATAATTAAGGGGACCGCCCAAATAAAAAAAATATTTTTGCCTATAAATAGTGAACTGTTTCCACAGATTTTCTCACCTCTTTGCACATAATTTTTCTCAGATCTAAACTCTTCTTTCAAACATTTCTTTTTGATATTAACTTGTTATAAGTTTGTTTAAATGTGATCCAATCATCCATCCATTCAAAGTATGCAAGAAAAGAACTCTCGCTATCATCAAGATGCGAAGTTATGTTAGTTTAATTAATGCACTTAGTGACATGGTCTTCTCATTCACAATGTATTGATCGGAGTCCTGTATCCAAACTTGTGTAATAGTGTATATCATGGTGATCATAAAAGAAGGTTATGTTAGATCTCATGATGATCTTGGTAGTGGTCATGGTGGATGGTAAAGTTGTTGAAGTTATGGAGATGTAAAGTGTAGTGAGTTGTGAAGTTGTAAGGCCAAAAACCCCCAAACCCAAAAACAAACCACACTCAAAACAAAAGTCAATCTAATAGTTGTGAAGTGAAGTTGTGAAGTTGTGAAGTGAAGAAGTTGTGTAGTTGTGAAGTTGTGTTATGAAGTCGTGAACAAGAAGTCGTGTTGTGATAGATTGGTTCTATCTAAGATTAGAACTCGACATTTAGCTTTGTGTCGTAAATCGGTGTAAGCAACGTTGTGTACGGTTTTCTCCGTCTAAAGGGAGCTTGTTGCTAGTGAAGATAACTCTCGAATTTGGTGTCTCGGGGGAGTGGAGTAGGGTTGACGAGGAGCTTAGTGACCGAACCACAATAAATCATGTGTCTGTTTGCATTTCCTATTTACTTATCTCTTTAACATTTATACTTGCATTTATCGCTGTATATTTATATTTGCAATGTGTGTTGGTTGCTATATAGTTTGTAATTGTGTTTGTGTCATGGAATGATGTGAACATTGATGTGGATATGTATTGTTGGTATATAATTTATATGAACACTCTTCATATTATAGCACGCTTGATCGGTGATTTGTTACGAAACATTTTTAAGATTTTAAGAGGAAAACGTATTCACCCCCCTCTATGATATCCACAATTGGTATCAAGAGCCATGTCACTCTAATTTTCAAAACAAATGGTTTTAAAAATTGAGTACGATCCATGTATCAAATTACCCACTAAGGGGGATTAAATATGAAAAGTGTTTTGTTGGTTAACATGTATTAGTTTGATGTTATTAATATTATACTAGCTCGAGACTTAAAAATGTTGCTTTAAACTCCCCCCCCCCCCCCCTGTGTTATATGATGGTCATCAAATTCAGAAAGTTGTACACCTTTCCGCAAAGTCATAAAACAATTTTTTACAAAAATCGTAATTCTGAGTATCAGGTGGGCGGCCCCCTTAATTCCTTGGCGGCACCCCTTAATTATCTGGGCGGCCCCCCTTAAATTTTAAGGGGACACTGTCTGATTCGGCAGTTTTTTCAGAAAACTTTGAAAAATTATAAAATCAACCGTAAGTCCGTAGAGTGTGCCACCCGCTATTTCGAAAGAGAATTGTTCTACTTTCATATAAAAATAATTCCATGTATTTATTTCAAACTTAATTAGTCAGAAAGAAAGGGCCAAAATCACTTTAAAGAGTCTTCGTTTATTTCGTAAAACTTGTATTTTATCTTTCCCTTTCGAGTCGAACATTTCTAGTCGATATATCTTTGAAAAATGGTGTAATTAACTTTTCAAAAATAGTAAACTTGATTTTTGAAATGGGGAGGAAACTAATTTGTCTTCAAACAAAACCGAGCTAAGTATATATTGTTGTATCTAATACACAAAACTACGACAAGTACGTTTATATGGTATTGATAAGTGTAGAATACACATATCTATTTATGCTTAAAAAGGCCCAATTCAACCCAAAACGGATCAAAAATGGCAAAAATGTGCTTGTATCTGAGTTTTATGTGTGCAGGTATGGATATGTCAAATATCACAAGAAATCAGTCAAAAACGGACACGAGAACGGATGAGTGATCAAGAAGCTAAAGAAATCAAAACCGAAGCCAGAGAGATCATGCCTCAGCCTTCTACAGTCAACTGCAGCTTCCACAGTCAACTTACAAGCCATATAGCACAATCTTTGTCCAACAAGACTGTTTTTGCAATTGTGAATTGAAAACTTGTTATATAACTTGAAATTGTGTTGCCATAACACAAGGGCCGAAAAAAGCAATTTCCTTAGTTATAAAGCTCTGCGGGTAAATGACGGGATCAACTACCCGTGACCACCTTTCAGCCAATAAGAAACTAACCCCTATCTCGACTAACCCACTTTCTACCCGGTTAAACTTATAATAGTTTTTTACACTTACTGTTCACACAGCTGTTACCCCCAAATGAGATTAAACACACTCACACACACACGAACACTCAAAGAACACCAATGAACCCTAGTTTCTTAACCACTCATCCCCACACTAATTAACCATAGGGTTAATAACCCTCTCACACTCCCTAACCCATCCATCACTATCAATCAATAACCTAACCATTCCACACTGGCAAAATGAAAAGAAACGATTGGGTGATGTGACGTATGTGAGTGTTTACACTCACATAACTCACACACTCCTATGCACATCAATGATCCGGGTGCACACACTTTAATGAACGATTGAGGATTAAAGACAGGGTTGACCACCAACAACAAATATAAGTTTGCACCCGACGTAAATCACTAAAGGTATGAACAAACAAACTTTAAATTTGATGGATGATCAAAGGAATAATTTTTTCCCAAACTTTATATTTTTATAAATGTAACAAAAGGTTTTTACAAAAATAATTAGACAAAGTATTTTTGTAAATATAAGAAATGTTTTAATTCAAAATAAATAATTGAATTCAAATTTTCACCCTAAAAACGGAAAAATCCGCCTTAGATTCCCAGAAAAGGACAAAATCAGAGCGTCTGAAAATTGGGCGGCCCCCTTAGCTCATAAAGGCGGCCCCCCTTAGTGATAAGGGGGCCGACAAAAAGAAAAAAAATATTTTCCCCTATAAATAGTGGAATGTTCCCACGGATTTTCTCACCTCTTTGCACACAGTTTTTCTCAGATCTAAACCTTTCTTCCAAACCTTTTTCTTTGATCACTTAACTTGTTATAAGTTTGTTTAAATGTGATCCAATCATCTATTCCTTTAAGTTCAAGATAAGAACTCTCGCTATCGTCAAGATACGAAGTTATGTAGTTTAGTTAGTGCATTCGTGACATGTCTTACATTCACAATGCATAGATCTAGTCCATGTATTCCAAACTTGTGTAATAGATAGATCATAGTGATCGTAAAGAGAGTAGATAGATCAGGGTGATCGTTTTAGTGTTTAGGTGAAGTGAAGTGTTTATAGTGTGGTTAGTATTTTAGTCCTCAAAATACAAAGTGTGTGGTAGATTGGTTCTAGCTAAGATTAGAACTCGACATCTAGCTTAGTGTCGGAAAACATTATAAGCGATGTTGTTTGGTTTGTTATGTTAGGCCATAAACATAACGGGTTTGTTTGTACCCGAAGAAGAGCTCGACATCTAGCTTAGTGTCAAAAAATAATGTAAGCAACGTTGTGTGGTTTTCTCCGCCGAGAAGGGAGCTCGTTGACTAGTAAAGTAACTCTCGAGTTGGGTACTCGGGGAGTGGAGTAGGACGAAGAGGAGCTTCGTGACCGAACCACTATAAATCATCGTGTCTGGTTTGCTCTTTCTTTTACCTTTCGCCTTACATTTATATTAGCATTAGATCTATGATTAAGAATTTTTTTTTAATTGTTCTTTTTAAACTATATATATATAATATAATAAATAACAAAATATATATATAATCTAAAAAAAACAACAATCAATGAAGCCAGGAGCAGTATAAACTATTCTCGGGTCGTTAATTCCCCAACGAGGCTGTTCTGGAAGATCGGTACAGTCGAAGATTTGAGTTTGATTCACCCCTCTATGATTTCCACAATTGGTATCAAGAGCCACGTCGCTCTAATTTTCAAAACAAATGGTTTTAAAAATTAAGTACGATCCATGTATCAAATTACCCACTAAGGGGGATTAAATATGAAAAGTGTTTTGTTGGTTAACTTGTATTAGTTTTTATGTTATATACACTAATTATACTAGCTCGAGATAAAAATGATGCTTTAAAATAAGTGTTATATGTTCGGTATCAAATTCAGAAAGTTGTACACCTTTCCGCAAAGTTAGAAAACAATTTTTTACAAAAATCGTAATTCTGGGTATCAGGTGGGCGGCCCCCTTAAATATTTGGGCGGCCCCCTTAATTTTAAGGGGACCACCTGTCTGATTCGGCAGTTTTTCAGAAACTTTGAAAAATCATATAAAATCAACCGTAAGTCCGTAGAAGTCGTGCCACCCGCTATTTCGAAGAGAATTGTGTCTACTTTCATATAAAAATAATTCCAAGTATTTATTTCAAACTTAATCTAGTCAGAAAGGCAAAATACTACTTAAAGAGTCTCGTTTTAACGTAAAACTTGTATTTTATCTTTCCCTTTCGAGTCGAACATTTCTAGTCGATATATCTTTGAAAAATGGTGTAATTAACTTTTCAAAAATAGTAAACTTGATTTTTGAAACACTGGGGAGGAATCTAATTTGTATTCAAACAAACCGGAGCTAAATTATATTTGTTGTATCTAATACACAAAACTACGACAAGTACGTTTTTTATTTGGTTATTGGTATGTGATTATGTGCACTTATTTATACTCTTTAGTTAGTAAAAAATTTTTAATGATCGTTGCTATTTGTAATTAAGCTAATTGATATCTAAGCACATGTGCCAAATGTACATTATTCAGTTTGTGCTAGTTTTTGGTTTTTGCTTAACTTGAACTCTTTGCTAGATTTTCTGCATTAAGATTGAAAATTGTTCTTGCTTTGCTATAGGCATAAATCACTTTAACTCTAACAAATGTTACATAAACATCTTGTAAAGCTTTTCGGGTATGGGTATATATTTAGGAATAAGAGTTCAATAACTTGTCAAGTATATTATTAAATGTATTAAAACTTGTCACCTAAATATTTTCAACGATTTAACCTATTTTCAACAACACGTTTAAATATTTTCAACAACTTGCTTGGTTTGATCTTGGGTTGGTCAAACAAAAGAAAAGATTGTATTAATACATCAATAACTAACAAAAAGAGAATGCTTGTGCTTGCATGATTCTAACATACACACATAATTATTTTATTTAAAAAAACATATAGTATTTTACAAAAGACGTGTGTTGTATAAAAATGGTTAGAAAACTCATAATCATAAAATGTCAAAATATGTATATTATACATAACCATCAAACTAGATTTTTGCACGAGTTTAAAATTTTAAAACTAATCTTGGGTTTAATAGAACACACTATTTAAAATATTTATCAAATTTTCTTTTTTAAATGAGGTGTTCATGAGGGTCAAGAAAGATTTCAAGAATATATCAATTCATTATTCAAATTATGGTTGATATATTTATCGAATCTAATTGACAAGTTTTTGAGTATGGACATGAAATCGGATTATTATTTGTTTAGTTTCAAGATTATATCAAATTATAATAAAAGATGTTGTCTTGCATCTACATAAATTGCATCCGTTTGTAGATGAAAAGAATATGCATTGGATCATAACTCACACTTGTATTGATAATGCCATATTGAGTCTACTTGTCCAATAGTTGTGTTCCTAGTATTAGGTTAATATGTTTAATACATGCATGAAACTACTTATTGAAGTGAGGATTGAAAAAGTGGATGTTTCCGTCGAACATATTCAAGAAATGTACATTGCAATGCAAATTGCTAAATGTGTCTTTCCGAAAAACAAACACGGAGCCAATTTTAACATATGTAATCTTTTGCTTCATTAAACTTAAAAGCACAAACTTAATAAATCATATTCATTTTTGGACTAAATTCTTAAATGATGTTATTTCTTATTTATTCACCTAGGATAACATATGTTGGGAAAAAATTTATGTTTATGGAATTTATGAACCTTATCATATTAAACTGATTTATAAAGTAATATATATCCTATGAATTTTATTTTATTCGTTGCTTAAATGATTGTGTTAATAAGAAAATAAATTAATATAATTTGAAAAATATATCGTTATTAGAATTGAAATAACCTATGTACATAGGTGTCAATGCATAAACAAGTAAAATACATTTATTCAAATACTATTTAATATGTATACAAACTTGATAAAAAATTATAATCTTAGAAAATATATTTGATTAAGAATTAAAATATGTTTCTGTTAAATCATTTATCATTAAAGAATCACAAATCAATTAAGATAAAATAATATTGGTGACGATTCATTTCTCAAACTTGCAATGGTGCATCTTAAAACAATCTTACTTACACTTATCTAAGAATTACACTCATCTTCTTCTGATTAAGATATGCGAACTAGATTTTAAAGCATGTTAGTTGAGTCCTGGTAGGCAATCTATGTAAAGATAATACAAATTTATCTTTGCTACATTTCATTTGGGCCAAATATAAAAATTCATGTATTGTCCACATGAGATGACTCTGGAGAATTCTATCGCGCTAGAATTCAATTTGAAGCCTAACGGTGAATTCTTCAAGCTTGAGTGAGTTGGGTCGGTGTATAACCCGTAATATGGGTCGTTGTGTACATCGGGACTTAGTTGAACTTTTGAGGTTACCATGTCAACTTCTTGGAGGAAGTTGTGTTTAATACTTTTATCATTTAGCCATGGTTTATGAAGTATAATGATACGTGCGAGAATTGTTGATGATTTCTCGCATGATACCCCGAACGAATATTCACAAGCCATAATGACATGAAGCAGTGCGTTGGTGTGTGGTTTAACTTCTACAAATTTCCGCTGTGTACGTCAATGACAAGTAGAAGATTGTTCAAGCTACAACAAAGTTTCAGAATCTGCTTAAGATAGGGATGTTGGTTTGGGGGAAGCTGATTCAGAAACTTCGCCAAAAAGAAGTCTATGAAGAAAGCTTTTCAAGGGACATGATGCATGATTTGTGGGGGAAGTTAAATCTAGTTCATGATACTACAATGGTCTTCCTGTACAAGTAAAGGTCACTGAAGATCCAAGCTGAGTATAAAGTTTCTAGACAACGGAGACTTCAGAAGTAGAGACATCTTCAGCTTTAGAAGCGCTATGGAAAACGACTATTTTGTGTTGCTAATTTGTACCTTGATGATAGGACATTGTAAGTAATTCTATAGCGTCCACCTTATTGGGGAAGATTGTTAGCCTTAAAATATGGTGACATATCCGGAATTACATTAGTTCATTTATAGTGTGACACGTAGGGTCTAATAATGACAAGTTACAATTGTTAAGTGTCACTAGGACTATAAACACCCCCTCCATACTTCCATGGAGGGGTGAGGATAAACATTTGTCTCATAAGTGTGTGTTGTTTCTCTCTCTAGAAAAAACACACTCTTTCCTTTCTCTCTCTAATAAATGGTCTTACTTTGATTTTATCCTCCTCAGACCTCAAGGATCATCTTTTGTTAGTGAAATCTTATTGTTAACAGTCGTGTTTACCCTGAATTGAGCACCGCTAGTGATAGTCTCATACTCATTCTCTAACTTGATTAAATGGCTCTTCCTGAATATGCCTAAGGATAGTATACATCGATAGAGTTTGTATATCATTAGGAGTGCACACTAAGCACGTAGAAATTAGGCTTTTCCTTGGTCAATCTAGACACAATGCAACTCACATATGTGCTTTAAGGTTTCAAGATGATTACTTGTTCACATGTAATGTAATTATATGTCTTCATGATCTTGATGCTCAATGTTTAATTGCTTAGATATTAAATGATGTTCCTCTATATTGGCACTTTTGTCTTTTTCCTAGCTTTTTTAGTTATTATATTTCTTAGTTTATCTAAATATAAACATCGCTCCTAAATCGCTAAATGCTAACGATGTCTAACACTCCTCCAAGTGGGTTTGACAACTTAAATATTTCATCCAAAATATTCAAGTATCTTTAACTTGTGATCGCAAATGGTAAAGGTCATATCCGAAAGTTCATATTCAAGCCTTTTAACAACATATGTTAAATGCTCTTCCTAAAGCTAAAAGCTTACATCAACCTTCGCGTGACAAAGGTCTTACGAGTTTCTACATAAGTGATTCGTAACATCTTTAATATACACACCTTAAGACTAAGTACTTTCAATTTCGTTAGTCTTTTCCATTCCCTTAGGAATGATGAAACAAATCTCATAAACATGTCATCATCATTTTAATAGTCTTGTTACTATTAAATACATTCTGATAAATCTCGACAACTTAATCATTTCATCCAAAATGTTTAAGCATTTTTAATTCGCGAAATGCAACTTAATCATATGTGATGTATTCTTTAAATATATATAAAATTATAAATTTTTTTGACATCCGCGAAACCCGCGGGTCTATATTCTAGTATATATATATATATGTATATATATATATATGATGTATATTAAGACCATCTATGAGTTAACCTTTCCATCCTACATAACGTTGCCCATGTTCTTCCTCGTGTAGATAATGCCGCCAAGGATGACAACCCAAAGTGTTGGCAGGCCTGCTGCCGCATCACGAGGAGAGGGAACAGGTAGACGAGCTGGTAGAGGTGGTGGTAGGACTAGAGGTCGTTCTGGTGATCAGGGTGATGGTATAATTGATGGTCAAGGTGGTCAAGGTAGAGAGGTGAATGATGGTGTTGACGAAGTCCCCACTTCTCCACCATTATTGCACAGCAGTTGTAAAATTTACTTCCCACTATTGTAGCCCAAGTAGGAGACCAAGGTAGAGGTCAAGGTAATGGTAGGAATCAAAACAGAAATTCCGTGAATGACGACATCCGAGGCGATGTTAGGAATGTCATTGAGAACAAAGACCGTAGGGGTTGTACCTATAAGGGGTTCTTAGCTTGTAACCCTAAGGAGTATGATGGTAAGGCAGGTGCTATAGTGTATACCCGTTGGATTGAGTAGATGGAGTCAGTTCATGTAGGATCCCACTCTAGATAGATCTTTACTGCCTGTTAAGGATGGTGAATAACCTATGTAATCACAAGCTAAACACAAGAGAGACTCTTGCTTAGCAAAAGCCTATATGTGTACGCAGAATATAGACACAACTAATAAGAAGAACATGATTGATAAAAACTAAAAGATCCTTCTATGAATTTCTATTAACGAACAAGGAGAATTGTGTTTTCTTGATCTATCCTTTTTCTAAGCCGTGGATTCTTTTTTATAGGGTGAAACCGATTCGGACTCTCTAAATCTCGTGAGAATAATATGCATGCTCTTCCTAATTAGCTCATGCATATCATCATATACTAACTAAACTAAAACCATTATCCTGGAATAACTATTTTTGAATCTACCAGGGGACTAAGAAGTTACTTACCAGTTGGAAATTGACTTAGCCTACCAGGACTAAACTTGATAATAACAAAATACCCGCAGGAACTACATACCTGCCAGTAGGAACTACTACTCTACCAGTAGGAACTACATACCTACTTGTAGAAACTAAGTATTAGTTGTCTTTAGTCACATCATCACCCAACAGTGTCTTGGAAAGAGATGCATTAGCTTCAACCTGAGCCATGATGATGTGATCCAATCAGCGCAGTATATTAACATGGCTGAATCAAGAACTTCTTGTTGTATCCTTTATTCAGACCTGCTCTTTGTCTGTCCTATTGAGCTTGTTTTCAATCATGTAACCCTATTTGCAGCCTACCACAAGGTCTTTCATCTTCCAATCTGTTTTAGGTGTCTTTCTTTGACAGTATTGTCTTCTTCCACCATTGGAGATTTCCTTTGCTTGATGGAAACAGCTAGGAGATAACCTCCCAGTAGGAACATCAGTAGGAATATAGGAACTAAAAGCACCACCAGGAGGAATATCAGTAGGAATATGGGAACTAGAAGCACCACCAGGAGGAATATGTTGAATCAAACTATCTACAAGCTGCTATTAGCATGCAAGTAGAGCATCCAAATCCACATCTTGCTCTCCTCCTTCTTCTTGGTCAGAATCACTCACAACCACCTTCCTTTTCTTGGTCTTGAGTTTTACCTCCATTGCTTTGACTTTCTTGAACAACTTTCCCACCACATCCTTAAGCAGATTCTTGTTGTCCTTGAGCTCATCGGTTCAAACGGAATTACGATGCACAGAGTCGAAACTACAGAGGACAAACATTTAGTGTAATGAGGTACCTCTGCACCTCCTGAGTGTGAACCTGCCCAGGGGGAGCTTGAGTTGGACTTTGCGGGGATGGTTTTTTTTTTTGGTAGGGGGGGGGAAGATGAAAGGGGGAGTTTGTTGTCTTAGGGGTGTAGACAAATGGTCTTGAGGTTGGTCAGGTTCAGGCATAGGCTCAGGAATAGGTTCAGGTATGGGTGGTGGGACATCTTGTGCAGCTACCCCTGCACCTTTACCTTCTTGATCTTGGAAGTTAGCAGCTAAAGTTGACATTGGTTGCCCTCAATGTTGAGTTCTATTAGACAAAGTTTACTAGATTGCTTGAACACTCAGGTATTGTCTTGTAAAACTAGTTTCTCTACACTCCAAATTGGTTTGAACGAAAACCTAGGATACTTTAAGAACTTTTTAGCCATTTCATTATGATTACTAACCATCCCCTTAAAAATGTAGCTAGACAGTTTAAATTTTCTACATCAAATAGAACAAATAAGAGCAACAATAAGTGAGTACCAATTGATCCCAATACCTGACTTGGTTACGGAGACAGGAAGAATGGTGTGGACCAAAAACCTCCATTGAGGTGAAAACTTGTTCTTGTAAAAGGTTAACTTGCTTTATTGACATTACCTATAGGTTATCATTCCAGAATAGATTTCCGCAATGGGTAAAACTCATCATATACCACCCATCATCAGCTAATTGAAGTTGACTTCTTACTGAGTCCTTAGTAATGGTGTAGGGGAGGGTCTCATCAATGGTAGCTAGGATAGCTGGGGGACCTAACTCAGGAGACCTGAGTGTAGCCGTTGACCAGAATTGTTTGACTAATTTAGTTCAATGACGCATGGGGTCATTTGTCGAGAGCACTACCTTATGTTGAGAAGCCTCTCGGAAGTCAAGAATTCTTATGATAATCATCGACTTCTGTGGGTTTTTGCAAATAACCTCTTTGTGTGTTACGTCCCTGAATCTTAGTGTCGGCCATTGATGATTTGAAATGTTTGGGTTGAGATTTTGTGCTGGGAGATGATCGCTATTGAGAGTTGATACTGGTAGAGAGTGGTAATTTAATTTTATATATAGTATGATTCGCCAATTTTATTGGGAATCTATTAGTAATTATGGTTTTATGGAAAATGTAACTGTTTAAAGTGTGAGAAAACATTAATTATCCATTATTTAAGTCGGAACCTTTGAAACACAAATACAAAGGCAATAATATCGTATGGTAACTTTTAATGAAGATAACACTCTCAATTTATTATGTACAGCACACGAAGGGACATAACCACAGCACAAAGAAAAGGTGTCAACAAAAGAAATTAATATTCACACAGTAGGAAAGTGGTCACAACAGTGAATACAATGGAGGAAACTACAAGTAGGGAATCTGGTAACACAGTAGGAACACTTGATACTACACGTTTGAAACTATTTTTCATCAAAAATAGCACCAGGTCCATTGTAAAACATAGAAAATCACTAAGCCATCCTCAGGAACCACTATTTTGCATAAGTGAGGCAATACCTCCACAAATACATATACAATAAAATGATAAGGAAAAATTTAACTATTGAATGAACTAATTATAGACAAGCAAAGAGGAACTAAAACTACAGTAGAAAAAGTTTTAAAAACTACCAGGAGTAAAAATTCAATACTAGGAGAAAACATATGTTGCATAAGAAAAACTAAGTGGTAAACAAAAAATTTAAAACCAACTTGTTAGAAAATTTTACAACAACAGTCTTCCCTTTAGGACTCAAAATCTCCTCCTCAACTCATAGTATCTAGGAATTGAGAATCCAATGTTAACCACAAGTTGAGTATCCTTAGGCCATCAAATGCCTTGTGTTAACAAATCAAGCCACTTTATCATAGTATGTATTTTATGCACTTGAATAAGTTTCTTTTCTTAGATCTCTTATGAAATGCTGCCTAATGTCTATGTGCTTAATCCGTTGCTGTGAATAAACTGGGGTTTTAATATATGCAATGGTACTTTTGGTTTCCATACAATAATGGATTTTGGTTATTCGCATAAAGTTTTGCTATAATCTAACAACTGATTTTGTATCCAGAGTACTGACAAATCAGTATAGCAAGCAGCAACATATTTAGCTTCAGTGGAAGAGGTAGCAACAATTGTTTCTTCTGGCATTGCCATGTGATCAAACCTTCTTATACCCAGAGAATATGCGAATTCCTCAGTTCAATGGAATTTCACCTTATCCTGTTTGCCACAGCATAATCATCTGTCACTACTACAGCTTCAAGCACAAAAGGTGACTCTCTAGGGTACCATAAGCCCAACCTAGGTTGGCCTTTAAGATACTTGAAAATCTTCTTCACTGCTTCTAAATTTGAAGTAGTAGGAGTGACTTGAAACCTTGAACAAGCACTAACTGCAAACATTATATCAGGCCTTGAAGCGTCAAGATAAACTTAGTTTGATCCTTCATGGATCTGTACAAATGTACATTTACAGGACTATCAGGTTCATCTTGGACTTCGGCTTGGAGCTAATGAGGTGTATTGGCAGTCTGACACACTCAATCAAACTTTCTTCGGATCTTATGCACAATTTCATACACATAATAAATTTTTTAAACAAACAATCATAAAAAATATTAAAATACTTGTGTAGGATCGATACAAATTCCATCGGGTCTTTGCTGATCTTATAATCCTAGGAAAGAAAGTAAGTCTCCCATAGCAACTCATTTCAAATTCTTCCTTCTATCAATGGCCTTCAAATTCATCAAACTATGGCACCTTCTTTTGTAGATCCAGAGATGTGTCATCCATTATAATACTTATACAGTGAATATCTTTTTGTGCTCTTAAGGAAAAAGTGTCTGTCATTGGTGCCTCTTCTGTAACCATGTTTTGGCAAAAAGGTTAGAAAGGGTTGAATTACCAAAGATCTTGGGGCTTGATGAAAGTCCATATAGAGCTTTGACTCTTGTAGCACAATTCTTGGATGTTGAGGATCCACAAAAATCCCTTAGGTTGAGTGATATTTACTTCCTATCTATTCTTCCATATAGAAACGCTCTCTTCACATCATCTGATAACATAAATCTCATGTAAGAGACAAAATTTAAAAATAATCGGATTGCCTCTATTACTTGCAACTGGTGCAAAGACTTCATCATAAATCAAGTCCTCTCATCGTTGTGTCTTGAGCTCAAGTCTAGCCTATGTTTTCTGCAACAATTCCCCTTAGGAATCTCTCTGTTTTTGAGTATCCACTTTGTACCCAAATAGCTATTTACCTTCAGGCAAATAACACTAGTACCCATACATTTTAAAACTTGAAATGTAGATTTATTCCTGCATAGAATCAACCCAGCTTGGATCTTCAGGCCTGAGCTACATTCTTGGTCAACTTGAGAAAGAACAAGAACAGGACAATCGTGAAAGTTGTATGGATTGTTCTCTGCTGGTCATGAATATAACTGATAAAAGCAGATTCACCAGTAGTAGTCTTATTGACCTTGCTTCTCGTTTGCACAGCTGAAGTATGATCCCCAAGAATCAGAGATTGAGGATGAATTGTATTGATTCACTTAGTTGCCATAGGACTGACTTCCACAGTTGATGCTAAATTGTTTAGATCAGCACCAAACTCATCATCATAGGATGAAGAAGAGAAAATACCAGGTGAGGGTTCATTATTTCCAAGGTCTGATGGACTGGGGAATCTTGTTGTAGGATCATCATCAAAGAATGAGTCAGTTGGACTACCAGTAGGAACTGGAACATCACTAGGAGAAATCATTGTATCACTAGAAGGAACTGGGATGCTACCAGTAGGGACTATTTTTGTACTTGCTCTCTTCTGAAGTTCCTCAGCATCTTTTGCATCAGAGGTGGCTCTTTGTTCCTGACCTTTCAGCCTTGCAAGCTCCTGCTGAAAAATTTCTTCAGCAAAATCAAGAGGAGAATCATCAACTTCATCACCTGATAGTATCATTTTAGCTCAGGTCTTGGAATGCTGTGGGATGGTTAAGGAAGGGACAATGATGGGAAACTTGTTCATCACATTCTGAGCTAAATCAGCTATTATGTACCTGCAGGGTTATTAAGCTTCCTTGTGTTCCTGCGATTGGTTTAGCTTGTCATTGTTTATAGCCCTTAAAGTATAGTCAAAATAATCGACGGTCAATCATACACATTCATGACCAAGACCCCTGTACATTAGGTTTTTCCTTAAGTTAAACTCAGATTCATTAGTCTCTTCTACCGTTTACTTAGGCAATTGTCACACACTTTGTAGGCTCTATTACTTGCTAGCAGTAATCCAACATGTTGCCTTCATCAGCTTGCATCAAAATTACCCAAATGATCCACTTGTGTTTAGAATGGTCTCATGACACCCAATGGGTTTTAATGACTGACTGAAGGAATGTCCCAGTCAATAAGGCATAGGGTTCTTATTATGAGGACTAGTTACCAAACACTCATTACAACGGACATAAACAAGAGTTCTTCACCATAGGTTATAAAATAGCGTTGAAGGTGGCGTTTGAGGCATAGCCAAAGCCTCAAGTTTAGCGTCGAGGCATTTGCAGTCATAGCGTTTTTAAGGCAGTGATCAACGGGGCAAAAAAAAATAAGATTATTAGATTTGGTCAATAGTAGTCTAGCTACTAGGATTTAAATGAGTAACGGGGTTATAAGGCCCCGAATCCCTACACCCAAGCATAAATACTTGTAAATAAGCTCAAATTCATGAAATTTTTTAATGCTTCAAAAAAACTCACGCTATAGCGCGCTATATGCCGCCTTATTGCACGCCACGCCTCAAGATGCCGCCTTGCGCCTGATTTCGTACGTGGAAGGCAACGCATCGCGCTATATCGGCCGCCATAGCGCCGCTTATAGGCGCGCTATTAGAACCGTGGGCAATACTATTAATCCCTCTTTATCCCTTTTGGCCCACTGGAGTTCTATTAATAGGAGCATTTGACTTTGTACCTTTCAATATTAATAGATTGACCTTTTTGTTCCAAATGGTTTTTTCTTATGATTACTACAAGTCCTTAAGGATAGGATATGTCTCATCCTTATGTTCTAAAAAGAAAACCCAACAAAACCTGCTATAGTTATCAGTGATCACAAGGCAGTAATATTTGTGGTTAATGCTTCAAATTGATGTAGGACCAAAGAGGTCCATATGAAGCAATTGCAAAGGCTCAGAAATGGAGCTCACAGCAGTAATGGCCTTATATAAGGCTTTGTGTTGATTGCCTTTACAACAAGCAACACAGGTATGGTCATTCTTGAAAAGTTTGGGGGTATTCCTCTAACTAAGTTACCCTTTACCAATCTGTTCATGTTTTTATAGTTCAACATATCTACCGTTTGGATTATGAAAAGACAATCGGGTCACGCCCGTGTATTAATCTAGAATAGTAGCTCGTTCTTCTCAATCCGTAAGCGATAATTATGCGAATAGTATTGGGCCGGGCCTTTAGCCCACTTGTAAGCCCATACTCAAGCCCATTGGGGCATAAACACTCATGTATATAAACCCCTTCCTAGCCATAGGAAGGGGTTGGTTGTTCATTTTATGATAATACTTTATCTTGCATTTTCTCTCTCTAGAAATATCACTTTCTCTCTCTAAGATTAAGTAGCCAACCCTTCATCTCTATGCTTCGTGTTATGGATATCACATTTCTACTACATTGGTATCAGAAGTCACATGGATGATTAAGCTAGATTGTGTATGCGTTTCCTAGGTTAGCTTTTAGACAAAAGTCTTGGTTTTTTGAAGGTTTATGGTTCTTATTCTTGACACTTTTGATTCTCATGATTTGTGATGTTAAAGTTAGTGTTTGTTATAAGTAGGTTTATAACCTTCTAGGACCAAGTTGTGCAAAGAAACCAAGTGAAAACGTCCTAAAAAGGGTGATTTTTAGGTGCTTTTTAGGTGAAAATGATTGTATTTTCATTCGCTTTTTGGTTTTGACCTTCTGAGACATTCTTGGTTGCGTTTTGGTGAAGAAAGTACATTGCGTTTTGTCGTTTTGTATAGTACTATTGTATTGCGTTTTGTCTTATTAGAGGTTGCGTTTTGACCATTTTGTTTTGACCTAGAGGTTGCGTTTTGGTCATTGCGTTTTGACTGCAGGTTGCGTTTTGAAGACTTTTGTTGCGTTTTGGGATAGGGGTATGATACCTCTGCCAATTGTTTTTATTGGTTGCATTTTTGATCAAGTTCAGATTCCACTTGCGGTTTGATCCAAGTCTCAAGATTTCATTGCGTTTTGATCAAATCTTCCAAGATTCTTTCATTGCGTTTTGACAACTCTTCACTGCGTTTTGACAAAACTTCATTGCGTTTTGATCAAATTCTCAATATTTCTTCATTGACTTTGATCAAAAACTTCATGCTTTTTGCTTTGTTTCATTATCACATTTAGAAGTTTAACATTAATTAACTATCCATATCACAATCGGTGGAATTTTAAGGCAACTCGCCGAATACAACTCGCTGCCAAGCAACCCGCCGCGAAGAATATTTTAATCAAACCGCCGTTGAGTTTTCAAACCGCCAGAGTTTCCTTTAGATATTTGCTATTAAAATATTCAACCCGCTGATAACCTGTTCAAACCGCTGGTAAGCAAACCGCTGGTAAGCAAACCGCTGGTAAGCAACTCGCTGCTTAGTAACAACTCGCCTCTTGAGCAACTCGCCACCTAAGCAACCCGCCGTGTGTCAGAGGGTTGGTAACCTACTTAATAAAATATTATATTTCAGCAAACCGCCGTGAAGAAATTCTGGCAACCCTCCACGAAGAACACCGACTTTTTTCACACAAAATCACTTATAAATCACCCTTTTGAACGATTTTGCTTGATTTCTTTTGCACAACACAGTACCATAAGGCAATAGCAACTAGAAACACCCAAACTTTATCAATACAAACATCAAAAATTCGGAGATCTTCAAAAACGAGCTAGGAGCCTTCAAAGGTACACTTTTCGATCTAACACAAGCAAGAAATCGCACATACACACGATCTAATCATCCCATAAGCTCTGATACCAATTGTGGTATATCATATATCATAACACGGGGTCGATTCTTGGATCTGGCTAGTTTCTAGAGAGAGAAACACTTGAGAGAGTTTTCTTAGAGAGAGAAAATGTGTTTCTTTATGAAAAGGAAAGTAATGACTAGCTTGCCTCTTCCAAAGTTGGAAGAGGCTTATATAGTACTTACAATATACCGGGTATTCGTACCCTACTTAATACCGAAAAACGTACTATTAACTATTAAACTACGAGCTATAATAAACAGTAAAATACACGGGGTGACCGAGTCTTTTTCTAATATCTAACAATTATCATTCTCAGTCATCAAAAAATCCACCGACCACGTATCATCAACCACATTCTGCTGACACCTCACAATCTGATTTGGGTCTTTCTCCAACTGACAACCTAATCGAGAATCTAACCAACACACTTGCATCACTCACCCAGTCATACAAAACCTTCCTTCCTCAAACAAACAATCAACTCAAAACCTCATCGAACCCAATGAATCAAGCTACAGTACAAGACGGCAGGGTTGTTGTTCAGAATGTTTAGGGTAGACAGAACAGAGGACAGGGTAATAATGCATGGGGTGCAGGTGCAGTTGGTTATGGGAGTGCATAGAACAGAGTGGGGGAATGCTAATCCGGGTCAAGCTGGGCAGGTTAAGTGCTACAACTACAACGGGGTAGGCCACATAGCAAGGAACTGTACTCAACCCAAGCGTCCACAGAACTCCGAATACTTCAAAGACAAGATGTTGCTGATGCAAGCTCAAGAGAATGGGGTAGTCTTGGATGAAGAGCAGTTACTGTTCCTAGCTGGTGGACAGGACAATGCTATTGATGAAGATGTGGATGAGCAACCGGTTCAAGACTTAGCTCTCAATGTGGATAATGTGTTTCAAAATGATGACTGTGATGCGTATGATTCTGATGTTGATGAGGCTCCTACGGCACAAACTATGTTCATGGCTAATCTATCATCCGCAGATCCAGTTTGTGATGAAGCCGGTCCGTCTTATGATTCGGACGTCTTATCTGAGGTACATGATCATGACCACTATCAAGATGCTGCTTGTGATCATCATGAAGAACACGAGATGCACGACAATGTACAACCAAACCGTGTTGTTGACTCACATGCCGATTATACGAGTGATAGTAATATGACTCCTTATGATCAGTATGTAAAGGACAACGCTACGCCGGTTGTACAAAATTTCTGTGACAATGGGGTTGTCTAACTACATAGGTTGGTGTAGGAGAAGGTGTTGGTGGGGTTCAGTGGGTTGTGATGAAATCCTTTCACCTCCTGTTACTTCTGAGATGCAAATATTAGAAAATAGAAGGTGGTAATTCTTCTGAAAATTTTAGTCTTTTTGGACATGTTGTGACGAAAACCTTTAGTGTGAGGAGTGGTGTATTATTAAACATCATTAAAGGTTTCACCAGCTCAATTTGAAGTTATTCAAAAACACCATTAAAAATCTTTGATACATAAGTAATTTCTTTTTAGGGAATTAATCCAAGTTCCTACATACCATCAAAAACTAATAAGTTTAAAAAAGTTAAAACTTTTGATTTGTTGCCAAACATATAAAGCTAAGCAATATTTGTTGAAACTGATCCAGCTTGTAGATTTTGAACTTTAAGCATATGAGGATGGTATGTATCATAATATCCATGAGGAGAAGATGGGCTTTTTGAAAAGTTAGTTTATTAAGTTCACCCTCATACCCCATCAATGCAAGGTTTTGAAAAATAGCTTCATTTTGAAAGGCAACCTAGTACCTCAGCATCATTAGAATAGGAAACTTCTTTTTATGCTTCGGTAACTACGATTGCCTTGCTATCAACAGTAGCATGAATTTGTTTCTCATCATTAACTGTTTAGGAACTAGCAGTGTTCTAAAACTGTTCAATATAAGAAATATAGATAGTAGGGACTACAGTTGAGAGCATGATGTATCAAAACTTGATGTATGATGTACAACTATCTCTGAAAATTCTAAATTTTATGCTGTTTTCTCCAACACGTGACATGTTGTGTTTGAATGACAAAGTCCAAATTCAGCCATAAGATTTCTTTATTCTTTTTGTGTTGGGAACGTTTAAGTGAGGTGTGGGATATGGTTCGATTGTTGTGAATATGATGGTTTAGAAAAGTTAATTGAGATTTTATAGAGATGTGCTTTAGGGTTTGAGATGACCACGACTGAATAAACTTGAGTCTTTATCTTAAAGAAAAGGTATTTATAGAAAGAAAAGATAAGACTAACAATTCATAGACCCCTATTAAGCAAGTTGTTGGCGGTATCTAACGGTTTAATTATTAATGAAAATTTATTATTTGCTCTTAAACAGATAGTAACTAGTAACAAGCAGCACAAACTTTTGCCTGGCAGCACCAACTTTGCCTGGCAGTACAGAACTTGTTAGTTTCATTGTACCTAAAATCTAATCCAACACTGGATTCTTTAACCCAATCTAAGCATCAAATACCATGTCTAAACACATTTTTGAGCAGCACTAACAAGCTGTGCAGTATTAAACTTTATGTTTAGCAGTACAAAGTTTTCTTCAGCCAGTAATAACTAAAGCTCAGCAGTATAACTTGTTGTGATTGTACTAATCTGTCTTAATAATATACAACAAACATGCTCTATTCTTCACAAAGACTCTAGAAAAGATAGATAGAATAGCGAGAATTCATGAGGATCATTTTATGCATAACCCTGAATAAAGTTAAGAATGCTTGTCCATCAACATTATGAACCTCTCCTCAGAACCAATGAAGTATAGACAAATTCATCTAACAAACTGTACAACACTCTGAAATCCCATCTTGCCTTTCTGATACTATTTAAGCTATAAGGTTGAGCATGTCCATGTTAACAATCAAGAAATTGAACTTACTAACATCAAAAGCTTTAGTTTAAAAGATCAAGCCCATTGTTAATCAGTGTGAATTTCAGCACCTGGATATGATTCTTCCATAAGAATCCCCTAATGAAGTGGTGCTAATCTCAATATGCTTTGTTTTGAGTGAAACACTAGAGTCTTTACAATGCATATTATCTTTCCTTATCAATATAGATCTTTGTGTATCATACAATTGAACCCATTAGTCTAAATTTGATTCTGAATCACAATACTTTCCCCACAGCTAGTTGAGCGCAGCAACCTACTTGCCTCTATAGTAGAAGTAGCCACAATTGTCTGCTTCTTGCACTGCCATGAAATAAGTCTCCTGCCAAGAAATTGACAACCTTGTTGTGGATTTCCTGTCAAGATTTGCTCCACCATAATCACTATCTGAGTAGGCTTCCAGGTCAAAATGTTGCACTCTTGGATACCAACAGACTAGTTTGGTTTTGCCTTTGAGGTACCTAAGATCCTAGTCAGCAGAAAGATGTAGGTCTTTGGAGTTACCTAAAACCTAGAAACAAGCACCAAAACTGCAAAATAATATCAGGCCTAGAAGCAGTCAAGTACATTAAAGAGCCAATCATGGATCTATAAAGATGTACATCTACATTAGCAGCTTCTTCATCCTTGGTCAAAGGCTTTTGGGTCTCAATTAGAGTACTGGCAGTCTTCACACTAGCAAAATCAAACTTCTTCAGGATCTCTACAACATACTTATCCTGACTTATGAAAATACCATATTCTTTCTGCTTGACCTGTAATCCAAGAAAGAAGGTTGCTTTCCAATAGTACTCATTGGAATACATTTCTTCATCCATGCCTCAAAAGTCATCACACCAAGACTTCTTATGTTAGAACCAAAAAATACATATCATCTAAATAAACTGTGCACAACCATGATTCATTTTGTCCTTTTGATGAAAAAAGGGTTTTGTCAATGGTTCATTATTCGGTATCTATCTTTCAACAAGAAAGTAGATTAAAGTAGCATACCAGCTATGGGAGCTTGTGTAAAAAACTTCTAGAGACTTTTACAACTTTGTAGAACTTCTTTGGGAACTTAGGATTCTACAAACTGGAAGGTTGAGGGACACATAAACTTCCTCATCATTGTACCATATAAGAAGGCACTCTTCATCCATATGATAAACTATGAATCCTATAAAGAAGCAAAGGCCAAAAAAGATCTATGGCTTCAATCCTAGCTACGGGGAAGCAAAAGCTCATTTAGTCTATCCCTTCTCTTCGTCTATATCCCTAGGCAACACCTTGCCTGATTTCTAACTGACAACTCCTTTTCAGCCTGCATTATTACTGTAAACCTATTTTGTCCAATTGCTCTCTTTCTAAAAAGGCAAAGTAACCAGAATCGAAACATTTCTGAATCTTGAATTGCTGCAGCTCTTCTGCATAGCAACAACACAACTTTCATCTTAAGGAGCTTGAGATATCTTCTTGGTTCAATCTGAAAAGGAAGAAGCAATCTAATAGTGCTGGAAGCCTTGTGATTATAAAACTTCTTATCTGCTTTTGAATATAGCTAACAAATGAATAAGCTTCAGGACTTTTATGTACTTGCTCCTGTCTGAATTGCTAAGGGTGGATCTTAAGGAATTTGAGTTGTTGGATGGAATGGAGTGTATCTTGATGTGGGAATAGGTCTTACACTTAATCATGGTTTCTAAATTAGTGATGGTCAGACCACTAAACCTCATCATCTTAGATTACATTGGAAAAAATCATCACATCACTTGGATGTCATAAAGATCCTAGAGCAGGTATTTGAGAATCTCTTGGTCATGTTGTTTACGATCAGGTGCACGCATAAAAAACATTTGAAGGAATGACAGTACTATTTGGTGTCTAATAGTTTATCACTGTGTTATTTTGTTGCTCTAGCAGCTCCTGGTTACAGAAAGCAAATCCTTAATGCATGAGCAAACTCCTTTCTAAAAGCTTCAGCTTGTTATTAGCTCATTTTCTTGTCTTTAAGCCTTTCAAGATCATCAAAACCGGCTTGATCCTCTTGTTCTTTTGGTCTTATTTGTCTTTGGACCAATATCCCCTTTCAGCTTTTCATCTCCATTCTTTTTCTAGCTCTTGGTGTGAGAATAAGAGACCATAATGCTGTACAAATGTATTCTTGAGCAGGTTTAGCTTCATTTAGAGTTTCTGCATCAATATTATTCTTGTGTACTGCATATGATTAACTTCTTTTGGACCTGTAGTTTTGTTAGCTTTATTTTCTGCAGTAACATGTTGATAGTTCATTGAATCAGTTAAATAATCAAGATCAAACAGTCAATTAGGTCCTTTTCCTACAACATTAGGTTTATTTTCCAAAAAATTTATATGCAGTTTTTCTTCAACCCTCTTGGTTTCTAAATTGTATACCCTAAAAGCCTTACTATTTAGAGAATACCCAACTAAAAACCCTTCATCAGACTTTTCCTCAAACTTGCCCAGGTGGTCAATGGTATTCAAGATGGTCACATAACACCCAAAGGGTATTATATAGCTTATGATTAGTATTTTACTAGTTATAAGTTCAT
Source organism: Tanacetum coccineum (assembly GCA_026074375.1). Lineage (NCBI taxonomy): Eukaryota > Viridiplantae > Streptophyta > Magnoliopsida > Asterales > Asteraceae > Tanacetum > Tanacetum coccineum. The sequence goes on from BQNB010027916.1 coordinate 23,683, forward strand.
AAGGTGTCTTGTTTTGAGGCTTGGTCACTAACAACATTTAAGGACATAGCATGCAGTACTAAATAATTTTAGACAAAAATGTGTTAGGTAAAAATGAATCTGCTAGCATTGTTCTAGCAGCCTCAATTAGGGTCCTATTCTTCCTCTCAGCAACTCCATTTTGTTGTGGAGTTCTGGCATTACTGTATTCTCTTTTGATCCTTTTTGACCTACATAATTCAATAATGTCAATGTTTTTGAATTATGTACCATTATTATTTTTAACAGGTTCCAAGCACATCCTTGGGATGATATGTAAATACATGTGCTTCAGTCTTCTGAACGTTCAGCTTTCCACATTGAACTCAGCTGCCAAGTTTCCTTAGTAGGGAGTTGGGTGTCCTAGCATTCAGCGACTTAATTGGACTTTAATCCCACCCCTTCAGTAGACTTTATAACCAAGTCTCTAGCCAGACCCTTCGTCAAGTGATCAGCTAGGTTTTGTTGAGACCTCACAAACTCTATAGATACCACCCCATTCGTGATTAGTTCACGAATCACGCTATGCCTGACACCTAGGTGTTTGGACTTCCCATTGTACATCTGGCTATAAGCCTTTGCCAATGTAGCAGTACTATCACAGCGGATAGAAATAGGTGTCATAGGTTTGACCCACAATGGAATCTCAAGGAGCAAGGTTTTCAACCATTCAGCTTCCTTACCAGCGGCTGCCAGAGCCACAAATTCAGACTTCATTGTAGAACCAGTGACACAAGTTTGCTTCTTAGATGCCCAAGAAATTGCACCACCACCAAGCAGGAATACCCAACCACTTGTAGACGAATTATCTTCAGTGTTGCTGATCCAACTTGCATCAGTGTAACCTTCCAACACTGAAGGATATCCAAAGTAAATTAATCTATAGTCCATGGTTTTCTTCAAGTACTTCAGTACCCTCTGAATTGTTTTCCAGTGCTGAGTTCCAGGATTACTAGTATACCTACTCAGTTTACCCACAGCAAATGCAATGTCAGGTCTAGTACAAGTCATGGCATACATTAAGCAGCCAATCACTGTGGAATACTCAAGTTGAGATACAGCCAGACCTCTGTTGGGCATCAGCTTCTCATAAGTATCCAGAGGTGTACTGACTAAAGTGCAATCAGAGTAATTGAATTTCTTCAGAACCTTCTCAATGTAATGAGACTGAGAAATTGCTATACCATTACTCTCATGTTTAATCCTTATACCCAGGATAACATTTGCCTCCCCCATGTCTTTCATAGAGAACCTTTTGCCCCCAACAGCACTAACTACTTTGACCTCAACAGTATTAACTTTTTTATTTGAACGGCCTTCTAATAGTGAATGAGACTTATAAAAATTATTTCTTGGTCTGATTTCATTCACAATGGGTCTGGCAGTATTAACTTTCCTAGCAGTACTAGTTGTTGCTGCTTGACTAGAGAGATTTTGTCTAGCAGTATTAACTGGAAATATGTCAGTTTTAGTTAGTACTGCTTTTGGAACAAACTTGTTTTGGTGATTCAATCTTTGCACATTGTTCCACACTGGTCTATTCTCCCCTTGACCAGTACCCTTACCCTTCCTTTTGTTCAATTCAACCTGTTTAGCCATTCTTTTCTCATGAAAATCACAATCTCTAATAAGATGACTAAAATTGCCACATACAAAACACGCCTTTTTAGTAAACCCATATCCCAAACCTAACTTTTTGGACATTAAACCATTCCAGTATCTCTTGTCAGCTTTAAGACTTGGACTATATGTGTTTTGTTCTTTAACGGTTTCCCTAGGAGTTTTTACATGCTTAACAGTATTAACAAAAGCAAAACTAGGTTTTTCCTGTTCTTTTGAAGGTTGAATCACATATCATCATTTACTGTCTGACTTGTATTCCTCATGATAGGAGCGTCAAAACCAAACTTTAGGTTGACTACTAACTTTGGGTTTATACAACTAGTTTTTTATTATTTTTTTCTTTTTTTTTAGGCACAGATTCAAGTGTTTCTACACTAGAATTAGACTCACAAGAGTCAAAATTACTGGTTTAAGTATCAGATTCACTAGTTTTAGACTGTTTTGGACCATATGTGAACATAGAATCATCTACTTCTCTATCAGGTCCTGGAGGCATGTAATTTCCTGTCATTGGAGGGGGAACTGCATGCATGCCTTCAACATTTGCAAATCTATCATGCACAGGACTATCTTCTACATCACTTAACCTACTGTCAAATACACTTTCAAGAACTTCTTTTTCATAACTTAAGACACCTTCATGTATTTGATTTCCATACCCAAGCCCAGATTTGTCCCTAGTACTCATCTGACTATTTAGCAGTTTACTAAGGCCTTTAGAAGAACTTTGAAAATTCTCAAGTTTGGTTTTTAATTCTTCTTTTTCTTTTACAGCTTCTGCTAATAGTTTCTTATGATATGTAAGCACATCAGTTTTATCATCTAAATCAATTTTCATAAATCTAATATTTTCCTTATACCAAAGTTAATTTTTCTAATGATCAACTAATTGAGCCTCTACCTTTTTTAAAGCTTGAGTATATGCTTGAATTTCTATATTAGCATCACCAAGTTGTTCCCTTTGTTCATCATATAATTTTTTAAGTTTAGCATATGATTCCACACATTCTTTTGAACTAGATTTTTACCTCGTGTTGAGCCTGAAATTACTGTAAGCCATCAAAGCAAAGTTCTCTTGCTCATCCTCTGCATGACCAGTCCAATCAACACCTTCCCCATCAAGAGTTACCAAAGCTTTAGGTTCCTCCTGTTTTCCAGGTCTCCTCCTATTGTCTTTTGCTTTATATCCAGTGTTCCCTGCATCTCTCCTTCTGCTTTCTTGATTTCCTTTTGATCTGCATTCTCTAGCAAAGTGCCCTGTTTTGTGGCAATTGAAGCACTCAACTTTGGTCTTGTCAAAGCCAACTGGTTCCTTGGCATCAAACTGCAGCCTTCTACCTGTCTTCTTGTAAAACTTCTTCAATCTCATTGAAATCATGGCTACTTGCCATTTCAAGTCCATCTCTTCTAAATCAAACTCATCAAGCTGCTCCAGATCCTCATGATCCAATTGTGGACCACTGGATTGATTAGCAAAGAAAGAGTACATGAGTTCATCAGTGTATGATGAAGAGTTTTCCCTTTGTGAGTTGTAGCCAGAAGAAGTAGAAACACCATAAGCAGTACTAACATCATTAGTACTGCTAGTGCTTTCAGAAGAAACAAAGGCGACATTCTGTGCACTAGAAGATGATCCAGTAGAGCCTTTAACATCAGACTCAAAGACTCTAAGATTGTTATAGAGATCATCAAAACTAAGACTGTCCACTCCTGGCTTGGTCCTCATGACTAAGGATACTTGGGACCAGGAAGAAGGTAAAGACCTAAGGAACTTCTGATTGGCATCTTCAGTGGAGACACCTGCACCATGAATCTCAAGTTGACTCAGAAGACTCTGAAACCTGTCATAACCTTTGTGCAGTCCTTCTGAGTTGGATACAGAAAAGCCTTCAAACTGTTGCTTTAAAATGTATTTCTGCATCTTCTTTGATTCATCATTGCCACCAAATCTGGATTTGATAGCATCCCACATCTCTTTAGCATCAGTCATCTTGTGAAATTTTGCTAAATGGTCTTCTGGTAAAGCCATAAGCAAGGTGGTCCTTGCTTTTCTTTCTCTTTCTCTGGCTAAAATTTCTTCAGCAGTTTTAGGAGGCAGAACCTTTATTACTCCATTTGTATCTGTTGAGACACTTACAGGACCATTTCCTTTTTGTATGACTTCCCATATAGGATAGTCTGTATGGCTCAAGTAATGTTCCATTTTCATGGCCCAAATGTCATACTCACCTTTCTTTAGAATAGGGAGTTTAATGGTTGACACAGTGTGAGGGGCTTGTTGTGTTGGTGTTTGTGGTGGTGGTGGTGGTGGTGGTGGATTTTCATCATCTGATCCTGCCATTGAATAGATCTGAAAGGTAAAGGTTTATAACTGATGTGTTTTGGTTCTTCTTACTCAGAGTTTCTCTACAGGCTCTGATACCACTTGTAGATCCCAGACTTAATAGATCTTTCTAGCCTGTTAAGGGTGGTAGCCAATCTGGATAGATCCAAACTAACTACAAGAGAAACAATGACTATGAACAATATAAGCTATGCGGAAACTAACTTATATTGCTAAGAAGAACAATGAATAAAACAGAACTTTGATTACTATTAATCTGCTAGGTTACAGATTACTAACTATTAATATTTGTGAAACTTGTGTATGAAACCTTATTTATGTATATCTAACTAGTGCCGTAGGGTTCCTTTTATACATCAAGGAAAACCCTAATGGGCTTACAAAACGTGTGAAGAGATAATGCATATCTATTCCTATAATAACTCATGCATATCTCCTAACAGTACTAACTATTATATGCTAGCAGTACTAACTTACTACTAATAGCACTAACTATACTAGCAGTACTAACTATTTATAACTAACAGTACTAACTACTTAGTTTATTTTCTTGAATCTTTAGCATTCTTCACCAGCAGCACTAAGTAGAACTGTCAGTAGTAACTTGTATAAGTTGCAGCACTAAGTTGTAGAAACTTCTGAAACCCAACAATCCCCCCTAAACATGATGTTCACTTGTTAACCTTCATGTTTCTTCAGTTTGAGCTTCTTGAACACTAGGATAATGTATCCAAACACACTGCTACTATTTAAACTGCTTTTTGATGAACTTGAACACTTTTGTTACTTTGTAAACTTGAAATTCTTCAACTTCTAGTCTTTGGCACCATCACAGCATCTCAGCAACTCAGCAGCACAGCTACACCAACTAAGCTGGCTTTGTAGTTTTTGGCAAATTACCAGCCATAAATAGATTTGATTTTTCTTTACCAGTAGTCGTTGTCTATGGAATAGCCAATGATTCATTGCAATAACAAGGTGCATTGATAACCATATAGTTGAGTCTGCCATGAATTGTCCGGTGATTCTTCCAGCTTGGTCTCCGATCAGGATTACGAAAATTTCCCATTATTTTCATTGGTAGAATCCCTGCCCTACTGCTTCTATAAAAGTCCTCCAGTTGGATAGGATCACCACACAATGTGTAAAGTAGGCTTCTTTACCAAAATTTTCCCCTTCTTCCTTTTGTGGGACAATCTTTGTATAGTGTGGTCCTTTTGCAATATTTGCATCCGACCTGATCAGCGTCACTTTTCTCCTATACTTTCTTTATTTCTCGTCCTGAGATATTTTGAAGTTGGCTTGGATAGGGCAAGCAAGCCCGTCCAGAAGTTTTCAGTACTACTTATCCTAGAGGATGTTACCATAGTGCCATTTCTGGAGTATTCAGCCATCTCCTGAATGGCTATTTTAGCATCAGCAACAGTTTTGGAAGGTATGGCACCCTTTGAGTCCAGGATCTATCGAGTTGGAACATCAAGCCCATTGTAAAACAAGATAACTTCCTGCATTTCGGTCAAATAATGTTGAGGACACTTCATCAGCAATTCTTTAAATATTTCCCATGCTTGGAAAAGGCTTTCATCGTTTCTGCAGAATATATTAATTTCCACCATTTCCTTTGCGGAGCCTGTAGGAGGCCAACATTCGTTAAGAAACTAGTTTTGAGGATCTCCCAGGTGTAATTATCCTGATGGCTGGTTCCTTAGGCCCTCACTTGCGAAGCTCATTGAGGGATACTGTTAAGCGCTCGATAACATGATTTGATCTTGATTACTTTTGGGTATTGGAATAAATACAACCGAAATCTATAACCTTTTCGATGTTGCCGGTTTGCATCTTCGTGTTTCGAGCCACTAAAAGTATTGTCACGAAGCTCTTTGAGAAATTACCCCTTTAATTCAAAGGGGGTATCTTGGTTGATCGTAGGCCTAGTAACGCCCGACCTATAATTTTCTCGGGTTTTGCTCATATCTCACCAACGTTCCCGTCATTGTATCACTTATCCCTATCCCTCTGATGTTCATTGATGTCAAAAATGTGATCGAACTCAGGTGAATTCGATTCTATGAGACTAGGTGTATCGAAGAGCCTCTTTTTTGAGTGAAATTTTTGTTCTGGATTTTCAAAAGGTGAGAGTAGTTCCTTCGTCGAACTTCTTGTCATGCACTACCTGAACAAATGACAACGAATTAGTAGGATATGTCCTGATGAGAGGAATTAAGCGTGAAATCAAACAGATGGATTTTTACTATTGTTACTTTATCAGATGACGAATATGCCATATTTAATTAATTTAAATACGTCGTATGGGTCTGTTGAATATCAGTACGCCGTATTGAGCTTACTGAATACGTCGTATTGTCTTGAAACATATACGCCGTTTAGACAGTAAAACTCAATACGTTGTCCTGATCAGAAGGTTTGATACGTCGTATCCAACTGGTGGATACGGCGTATCAGGTGATCAGTCAGAACAGAATACTATTTAAAACAATTAAATACGGGAATTAAAACACACAATGCGAATAAATACAAATAGAATTTAAATAATTAGATTACACTAAACTAATTAATTAATGGTTAGAAATATGATAGAAAAAGTTAAATATTTCACTCCGCAACGTCGCCAAAAACCTGATGTGTTGTCGTGTAGGGTCAATTATTTGATTATCAAGTTTTAACATTTAAATATAAACGACAAACCTAAAACTACACTTAACGATCAGTTACCCGATCAAGATGGAGTTGTGTAAGTAGGTTGTCAAACACAAACCGAGGTCAAATAATCCTATATTCTATCGGTATTTTAATTAGTCTATTTACTGGTTAAACCTATCCTATGTACATTGTCTAATGAAATGGGGAATTTAGCCTGAGAGACTGGCACATGTTTGGTGGAAACAAATACCAATTCAATACACAATAAACACAAAAGATGAAGATTAGAAGATAGAAAAGCGGTACAAGCCAAATGATAGAAAACTGTATTAGCCATATTAAATCCGGTTCAATGCTGCTTTGTTTATTTTAGTGCAATGATTTACTTATCTCGAAGCGGCATATCATTCTTAAGACTTAGCCAGGACATCATCCTAAGACCTAGACACAATTAATCATGTCACAATTAATGTATTTGCATAAAGCATCCTTTAGTTTAATTATAATCTATCTTAGAGAATTAAAGCAGTGGTGATCCTGTTAAAACTCTAGCCCAACGGGACTTTACCCACTTATTGTTTGAAGGTGTTTTATATACTGTAGTCTACCTATTTCCAATCTTATCATTATAATTAAAGAGCAATGATTGCTGAAACATAAACTTGTCACCTACCGTTCCAACAAGCTCATAATTGAAAATGTAAAAACCTGCATTTTACGAAATTTTAAATGACTATTTTAACTTTAACATTTCGGGTCTGGCTTACTTTTGACTTTTGGATCCATTATTGTCACATAAAACAATTACGCGTAAACCTGGTAATTTTTCGAAACATATTGTAAATAATAAATCATCTTCCATTATTACCATATCTCACCTGTGCAAAGTTTATTGACATTATCAAAAAAAAAAACGACCACTAAATCACGTATTCACAACTCGGACACTAAACGTTTTGATGAAAAACTACGATTCCGGGACAACTTTTAGTTTTGCCGTTGACCCAATACAGCAAAAATGACAGAAGTACCCTCGCAAAATTTTGAAAACGAGAACAACGCGAACCGAACACAAACAAATAAATTAAATTTAATATTTTAATTACCACTTTTTATATAAATAAAGAAAATTAATAAATTATTTATCATAATATTCAGAAACATTTATTAAAAACGCAAATGTTCGAGTCAAAGTTGTATTTTTACGAAAAAAGCTTACCCGAGACATCCAATGACTACCAAATAAATAATAAACATTTTAAATAAATTTTATAAAACGTTTATGAAAACTAGTCATGTAAATACCTATATTTCATGGAAAAATCAATTGGAACGCAATGGCGCAAGTTTCGTGTTTTGAATCATCCGTTAACTAGCCCAAACTAGACCCGAACCAATATTTTACAAAAGTTTCCCGAAATTACACTTCTAGTCCCTGTGGTATTATTTACAACACCAACCCTAGACTTCTAAAGACTTGCCACTTCATTTAGTAACTTATTGGTATATATAAACAAATGAATTAGGGTTTCACTCATTATCCAAGAAAACCCTAACACACACATTTATACCCTCCTTCCACTCTAAACATTTTCTGGTGCTGCGTCCATTTTTCTGACGAGATTTTTCTGGCGATAGCCGCCACCATTAACATCCATGTCACCCTGTCACATTCACCCCCACGCTACCGCGGCTCAACAACCGCATACCATCACCATCATCGCCAACCGCCAACGCCAACACCATCTCTACGCCACCACCACGCCACCAATAGGTTCATCATCATCTTCATGCCACGCACCACCCAAGGTGCGATGGATTTTTAATAACACCCAACAAGGGTGCATTTGGCAGCAAGAGCCACCACAAGGGTGGGTTCGTTTATGTGGTTTCTCAGCTAGCACCACAAAATGGTGCGTTTGGTTCTTGGCCATTAATCTGGAGCGATTGGTTATGTAAAAAAGACAAGGTTCGGTTTGGTTTGATAAAACCGCAGCAAGGGTGCCGTTTGTTGGTTTATAGCAGCGAATAGGGGTCTTGTGATTTAGTTAAGCACAAATTGGGTGTGGTTTGGTTATAAGACCGCTAACAGGGGTACATTTGGTTTGACATAAACATGATTAGGGTGCGTTTGGCTGTTGATAAAACAGTTTAGGGTGCGTTTGGGTTGGTAGAAATACACCAATGGGTGCGTTTGGCTTGGCAGAAACACCCAAGGGGTGTGTTTGGGTTAGCAGAAATACACCAAAGGGTGTGTGTGGGATAGCAGAAACACAATAAGGGTGCGTTTGGAATAACAGTTAACATCCAAGAGGGTGTTTGGTTTGGCAGAAACCGCACAAAGGGTGCGTTTGGTTTAATACAAATCGACTAATAAATATAACATAAGGTTTTATAAATATTAAAACCGGATCTAAATGGTGGAAATGGTTAAATAAATACAATAATATTTAATTTCCGTTTTCTAATGTTTATAATACCTTAAGGGGTGTATCCTTGGTTTGTAAACATGGACGGATTTTGTTAGGAAACAAATTAAATTTGTAGTGTAATATGGAAAACATTACATAAAACGAATTGGTCATGCCGAGATATTTATTTAATTGTTACGTTAGTAAGTTTTTACAATCTACTTTATTTTATTAATCTTGACATTTTCTAAGAAATAATAAATCGTGAAGAACCAAAATCAAACGAAAGCAAAAATATTTAGAGATTTAATCAAATCTTTCCCAACTTTAAAAACGTGCTTTATTTTTCATAAAGGAACTTTTCTACAAATCATTTGGGGATAACCGGGCGCGGTGTCGAATTAATTACTTTACTTATTTTAATCATCTTACCTTAATAATACTTGGAACGTATAATATAATTAGACCATTAAATTTAATTGAGACACTTTAGATATAACACATGTCGGTAAACATACACATTTCGAGTTATGTCCTTTTGGTTGTGTATCATGTTTATATAATTCACGTATGAATTATATACTTGGGTCATTTTTTTTCATTATGTAATATATACGGAATATATTAACAATCTGCGTTTATCTTTTTGATTTATCTTTTTTACCAACCACCAACAATACAACTTAAAATCTAAATCTTTTATCAAGTTTCGCGTTGATGTACTCATTCCATCGAAGACCCATAGTACATTATCCTAGTCTAGTGGGGTCATAGCCGAAAGATAAACCTCAACTTCTTGTCTAGTCGTTCTGGTTCCGTTTATTCTGTTCTTTAATATGTGTAATTCCTTGCAATCTTTTCTACATCTTAGAGGTGAGTTAATAGCCCATTCTTTCACTGTTCACATACTTATTACAAATCTTGGGGAGAATACATGCTCGCTACAACTTGTTTACATATACATTTACAATCCTTTTACATACTTGATTTCAATTACTTGTTTAACATACTTCCTTTACAATACCTTGTGATGAGATACATCACTAGTTATTCACTTATGGATACTACAACTTGATTATTCATTCAAATGATTATGGATTTACTTAAGTTGCATGAACTGTTTAATTACTTTAAGGTAATTGCGAATGTTTATAAGATAGATCTATTGGGGTTGACATCCCCGATCGGGTTGACTATCTACACTTGGTAACGAACTGTTATAACATGTCTTACATTGAACAACATTTTTACATGAACATTTACTTTGATTGTCTCGAAGTGGAATGACATTCGAATGTGAAAGCATTAACAGTGCCAGCAAAGATTGCATACAAACAATCAAAACGCAGTTTCATAACATAGGTCTGTAATCGTAATCAGCATAAGGTTACGATTATAATGGATACAAATGGTCCATGCATACATTTCAAATCTGGATTTAAACAAAAGTACAATACATTTTTGACTAATTAAGGGTTGGAATAGTCATCCAAACTTACAAATCTTTGATTCAATATTTTGCTTAAAAACATTTATGATACTATTAGTGAACAGTAGTCACTAAACATTTTACATGGTACTGTGATGATACATTAGAAAATACATTCATTTAGAATTTACAATCATACTTATAAAAATCTATTAACTCCACCAACATTATGTAGACACTTTTTAGCATGTTTTTTCTCAGGATGAATAGATGCTTGACTTACTTTATGGTGCATTGATGTCTAAAATTGAAAGGATTTTCATTCATTGATTTCTACTTACATGCAAATGAATCAAATCCCTTGAATAGCTTCAAGCTTTTCAATGTGATGCCATTAATGGTACAAATGTTATATTCAATTTCAAGAAAATCAACGAGATTACATTTCATACGACACATTTTAGAGGTCGTTATCTGATCTTGTGCTGTTTGTATTATGACGTACCACCCCGGACACATTACTGTTTGCACATATTTATGGGGTGTTACACAAAAGACAAAGACAGAACGTTATTTGTGATCCTATTGGTCCAGTAATATAAGACACAATATGGAGAGCTATCTTGGTATCTAGATTACTTGGTCCGTAACACTAGACCCAGTTAAATGATAGGCCACATATTCAAACACATAAACAAGTATGAGTGATAAACATATTAAACCAATCAACGATACATAGAAAACCGATCTAAATCAAACCAAACATTGAAACTTTCATTAAGCTGCTAATACTCGAGGGTATTAAGCCCACAACCATAGTAAATATACAGGCGTAATCAAATAATTGAATCGAACGATTAAGAGCGTAAAAAATGTACACATGTCCATCTATGGAGTCTTGATCAATGCTTTACCTTTATGGAAGATCTCTCTTCAAAAATTCGTCTCTGATTAGTATGGGTATAAAGAGATATGATTCTTGACATTAAAACTCGTGTTTGATTCTTCTATTTAATAATTGGCTGAAAAATACTCTATACGAACGCGTATCTAGATAAGTTCGATACGGCGGGTGGGCTAGAATCCTAGAGAGCGCGCTACGTTCGTTAATAAATTCATTGATATCAATCCAAATTTACTTCAATCAATTTATCCTTTGAATAGTTTATCTCATGATACGGCGTATAAAAGATAGCATGGATACGTTTCGTATTAGGACTTTGTCCAAACGCGTATTTTCTTGGTGAAGTCTTGGCGCAGTTACGCCGTATCAGTTTAAGTTGGATATGTAGTATAGGTGAATTTTTAGAAATCTTCAAATGTCTTCGTTTTAACTCTAATTTATGCGCCTTTTAGCTTATCTTCACAAAACACTCCTGAATTACTGCATCTATCAACTTTAAACGATAAAAACCAAATAATGCAATAATTATATAGAAGTGGGCAAAATATACGTGATAAATGATATAATAAAGTGACGTTATTTGATGTCATCTGTAGTCATTACAAAGAGCCAACAGAATAAGAGATTCAAGAGATGGTTAACATATTGGTTTCAGGGGAAGCATATGATAAAGTGTTTAATCATCTACATGCACCACTTGAGGGGAAGGTTATGATTATTACTACTGCTAACTCATTATTACTACTACTAGTTTAAGTTTCTACTGCTTGAATTCATTATTCTTAATATGCGTTATGGAGGGTAATTTAAGACATTGGAAAGCTTGGATTAGAAGTTTAATATATTGTTTGTAGTTGTAAAGATCAAAGTTTCATATGTTCATAGTCCCCTAATGGATAATGAAAAAAAGGGAAGATATTACAAAGATGATTTGATATGATTTACAACTTATTAAGTGTGGTGGCATAGCATGGAACAATAATTGATGACTTCATTGTGTTGAAGATGTATCAATAAGTTCAAAGGAAATCTTAAGTTAAGGGAAAGATTAGAAGATTCTGTTTCATTCATAGATCAGATTTGAAGATGTACAAGATGTTCAAGTGCTTAAGTTGAAGACAAAGCTTGCTGAAGATCAAGCTACTATGGATCTTCTTGAAATCAGTGTTTGTTTTGTCATCATCATATAAGGGAAGATTGTTAGGAATTATTGATTTGATGATACAAAAACAATGATACAAAAGAATGAAACACAAGGGGATAAATTGCCAATGTTGAATTCTACAAAGATGGAGGATTCTATAAGACTTCCTTAAAAGATAAAGATCAAAGATTAGGAAAGATTTAGTTTCCTAATACAATTAGATTTCCTTGTAAGTCTAGATGGACTCTCTATATAAAGAGATCCCTATACATTGTTTTATGTGTGTGTTTTTTCATATGACGCTATTGTGTGTTTAGTTGTTGTTATCAATGGAGGTTTAGATCAACATATACCCATTATATGTCATAGCTCAATGACTCAATCTCAACCATTATATATTCCTCATCAAAAATAGAAAAAAACTCATATATCCAACCTCTTTTTTTATAAAAATAAAAATAGACTTAAAACGGTAAATCGCCACACTACAAAAAAATACACCATTGCGACGAGTATTTTTATTTAACTTTCAGTAGAAACGGGTGACAACGGTATACTTTCTATGAACTTTATTTCAATTTTTGTTTCTGTCACGAATTGCGAAAATCATGTATGTATTCTATAACGCGAATCAAAAAAGATGACTAAAACTAACATATATGATTTCATAAAATCATATATGATTTCATAAAATCATATATGATTTGTGATTCCGACGAACTTTTTTTCAATTTTGTTTCAGTCACGAATTGCGAAAATCATATATGATTCGTATGACGAATCAAATCATATATGATTTCATAAATCATATATGACTTCATAAAATCATAAAAAAAAGTTCGTCGAAAGTACATAGTGTCGCCCCTCTATAGAAAGATAATTTAATTACGTCGTCGATAGTAATGTTTTTGTTTTGCGTAACGAATTAACAGTGTGTGAATGATATTTCATTTATTAAAAGCTAGGTGGATAAGTGGGTTTTTTTATTTTAAATGAAAAAATGGGCTATGATTAGTTTCATTGGGTCTATGACAAATATAGAGTCTATGATTAGAACTTTTTGGCTTTAATCAAGTAGTCAGAAACAGACCAGGCGATCTCACCACTTGAGATCATCTTAGCCCTAAGGTCAAGGTGTCCTTGATCCCTGTTATAGTTAGGTAACCGTTCTATACTGATCAAACCCGTTCTATACTGATCAAATAGAATTAGGGCTTGTATGAATGTAAACCTTGTGAAAATAACATTGTTCTTTATTAATTTCGGCAGCGTAATAAAACTTCGGTATATTTGATCTAAGTTGAAGTCTATAACTATTACACCACAAAGTAATAAATGTGAAGGCCAAGAAATAGTAAACGTCATAAGAAAATAAGATCGGTGAAATATGAATTTTGAAGTGCGACTTTTAATAAGAAACTTTAGGAGAAATCTCAGTTTATAGATGTTAAGAGATAAGACAAAGGATAAGAGTTTGAATTGATATAAAAATATGCCTTATGCAATGGTTTCAAAATAAGTAAATGGTAAGGTGGGTCTCTAATTTGTATGTTAGCAACCAAAAGTGAAATGCAAGTATTTGTTTAACGTTTGAAATTATAAGAACATGCTAAGTATTGAATTTGCAACTTATAGTCCTTGATGAAAATTTATTAAAAAGAAGGAACAAAAGCAAAGTATTATAATAGAAACGATAAAAGGAATGTAAAGATAACTATGGTAGATATGAAAGTATAAATTAATGTTGGCTTATGATAAGTCAAGATAATGCAATTTCTCAATGACAAGTAGTTCATTGATGAAAATTTGGAAAAGAAATGAAAGAGAATGTAATGATATTGAGAAAAAGTTACTAAAAAGACATAATTAAAAATGGTAAATGTTACCTTAATGATGCTTGTCATTAGAAAAAGGGTAAATATGATAAGAATGAGCGTGAAGTAGAACGATTAAGGATAAATAGTGGTATTATAGAATGGCTAGAGTTGCAAGAACATATAGGTTGATGCAACTAGTTAAGTGTAGGATTTTGGATATCATCACTCAATCAAATGGTTAGTAGATTACTCGAATGCTAGAGAGAAACAAAGGAAATACACACTCCTCTAGAGAGAGAAAGTGTGTGTGTATAAAATGACTAACCACCTCTTCCAACACATGGAAGAGGCTTATATAATTGATACAAAACCGGCTTAAGGGCCTTGGTAGTGGGCTTACACGTGGGCTTTAATACCCGGCCCAATACCGTATGTCATACGATTAACGATTAACTACGAGCTACACAAAACGGTAAAATACACGGGGTGACCGAGTCAATTTTCTAATATTTAACAAACTTACCCCAAGGGAGGTCATCCTATAAAAATACAAACTTAAGCACAGCATCGGTCTGATTGAACTTGGTACCGCTCGTATCTTTTGATTCTTCATCTTGATACCTTGTACTTTGATGTAATGATCTTTGATATTTAATCTTGAGCTTGTTCCTTAACTCGACTTGTGTGTGATTTTGAGCTTCTTTGAGATCATCAGCCAAAAGCAAACTCTAATCATCATCTTGTGGTGTTTCGCCATCTTGCTCTTGTGCCATCTGGACTGACATGCTCGTACCTTTCTTGATCTTGAAAGCTTGATTATTTTTTGATCTTAGAAGTTTATTAATTTTAATACATATTACTTAAATAAGAATGTTGAATATCTAGAGTTGTGCAAGAAGCTTTGAAACATATACCTGAGCTTTCATGATGTCTTTGGATTTGTCGAACGAGTATAAGCATCTGGTTATGAAATTAACTCTACTAGAATGAGGTATCTCCATCTTCATCTTTACTTTAACCTGTAATAAAATAGTTAGTAATAAAGCTTGTGGACGAATATGGCTTTGTTATTCGCCCGAGTTTGGTTGGATTAACCTCCGGATTTATGAGGACCGACTTATGATTAGGTAGATTCAAATTAAGAAGAATCTCGTTGACAGGATTTCTAGTATAAGTATCAGATCTTCTAATGCGTAAACATCAGAATTACCTTACTTTCCTGTTCTATTTATTGGAACGTCTCAAAGCACATAGCACGATAAGAGTGAATTGGTTAGTTACAATCTTACCGATTGAAGAGAAAATTGATTTGAAAATCAATTGACGTGTCACTGAGAAAAGTGTTTTTAATTCTTTTAATCAACTTGTTAGTCTTTGCCACCTTCGTATCGAATCGGATTCCCAAACTGAATCCAACCAAGTACATCTATTTATTATCGAATTACTTTTATCATTACTTGCTTGCATCTTAGGACTTTTATCATCGAAATCTTTATCAAGTCAAAACACCCAAATCCCCGCGAACGATCCCGGCTTACCATTCAATATCTTGCTACTACGGATGAGTTCACTTGCTCGTATGTGTTGCTTAAGAATTTGGTATACCGAGTTATAAATTTAAAACTGACCCGTATCGCACGTATCAGATCTCACCCGTGGTGTAAGGTGATTCAGGGGCGGTTTAAAGACAAGGAACCTGTGGTTTAAGCTTGTGTAAACCGCGGTTTGGGCTGATTCAATGTTGAAGATGAAGAAAGGATTTTGGCGGGAAAAACTTTATTCAAAATTACAAGCCGTAACCAGATTTTACGTTTTAGCCCCTTGATGTTGAAACTAATTTCATCATTCCTCCTTCCTTTATTAACTAATAATCGTTAACCCTAATCATGAAACCTATTACACCGTTATTCATTTTTCTCACATTTGTGCTTTAATGACAAGATTGACTAGACAAAGTGTATCCGTTAACGATAATTCATTAGAACTTTTATCCTAGTTAATGACATTACAACAAAACACCAAAGCAAACACAACACTTAATGCTAAAATGATCATATACAAGATTTATAAAAACGACAAACGGCTATGGATTCGGATTATGAATGACAAGTGATCACGAAGTTGATTTGGTATCCCTTATTTGAGATTGAAGTGAGTTTCACAAAGGCGTCTACTTATTTTATCATCGAGACTTCCTTCTACTTTCTACCCCTTTTCTTTAAACCCCTCTATCAATTGATGACTTGATTGAGCACAAAAGGAATATGATTAAGACTTGGATTATCTAGTTATACCTGATGTGAGGAGTTACATTGTAGTACTTACGGGTTATAGCTATCACTTTAAGGAGTTATGTTGTAGTGCTCAGTGTCATACGTAGATGTAGTTGTGGATAGTTTCACGAGGTGTTGTACTTCTTATACCTTTGATGTTAGGTATAGAGTACTTAGAGGTTTGCTTTTGCACCATTCTTAAATCAACAATAGTGCAAGCTTAAGTAAAAAATTTAGGCGATTGTACTTTAGTTTCAAGTTTGAAATATTGGGTTTACTTTACAATGTGGTCACAACAGATAGCCGACAGAATACGAGGTTGGTAAGTTAGCCATAAAGTTTAAAGGGTTGAGATGTGATCAACAATTCTCATGGGATATTAATGTGCTATTAAACGACAATGGTACTTCATGGTGTAAGCAAAATTTTCAAAGTTCTTCAACGACGTTCATAACTTTTCATGATTTGTGCTTAAGACAAGAACTTCTCGAGTATATAAGTGTACACGACAATGATGCTTCCGAGAGTTTAAAACCATCATGGGGGAAAACATGTACTATGATTCTATTAGGTCAACTTCTAGAGGGAAGTAGTGTATACTACCTTACTTAGTATGGTTTTTGTAAAGTATTCTGCAAGCATGAGAAGATTTGTTGCTGATTTCTTGCATGTTCCCCTAAATGGATATTCATCAAGACCTAATGACATGAAACATTATAAAAGCAGTTCTATTTGGTGTGGTTGGCTTCTACTTCTACTTCTATATCTCTGATTCTCATCTAGTGTTCTACTTCTGCTTCTTCTTCTACGCAGCTACATCACAGTTTCAGAATTTGCTCAAGATACAGATGTTGGTTTGGGGGGAAGCTGATTCAGAAACTTTGTCAAAAAGAAGTCTATGAAGAAAGCTTTTCAAGACATGCTGCATGGATTGGGGGAAGTTAATCCAACTCATGCATATTACAATGGTTCCTAAACAAGTAAAGACACTAAAGATCCAGGAGTACAAGTTTTAAGTCCGGAAGACACAGAAGACATCTTCAGCATTGGAAGCAGTTTAGAAGACTTTACTTTTGTTGTATTTTGTACTTGTTAAGAACATTGTAAGTAATTCTATATGTCTACATATTGGGGGAAGATTGTTAGCCTTAAAATATGAAGACTTATATAGAATTACATTAGTTTATTAATAGACGGATATGCGAGGACTAGATATGACATGTTAGGATAGTTTAGCATATACCAGGCTATATATTCCCCTCCTTACTTCCAAGGAGGGGTGAGGAAACATTATTGTATCTTAAGAGTGTGTGTTTTTCTCCTCCTTCTTTCTAGAAAACACATACTCTTCCCTTTCTCTCTCTAATATAATAATATGGCTTTCTTTCTATTCTTTCCTCCATGACCTTCGGATTCGTTACTAGTTAGTGAATTTATTAATGTTAACAAGTACCAAGACCATCTAATGTTATGCTCATCATCCTTAAGTGGATATTTAAGATGAAACTGTATGAATATGGTGGTGTGTTAAAGAACAAGGCACGATTGGTGGCAAATGGTTATCATGTAACAACCCGAGTTTCACGACGCGTATGACGGTCGTGAATCCGACGTCACAATTAATATTTTATAAATTCGTGTGAACGAACGTCGACATTTAAATTTTTATTTGTCGTAAATAATTATTTTCATATTTTATTACGAATGGAAATTTGAAAATTTTATTTTTGACGTTTCACGAGTCAACGTTTGACCGCGCGTTCGTTAACCGTTTTGAGCATCATAAAAATCTACGACGCATTTCGCTATTATTTTGATGATCATAAATTATTATTTTGCGAACCTTGTCGTCTTTGTTCATTGTCTCGTGGCCAAAAACTAGCGCTTTATTTAAATAAATAAGTTTACCTTTACTTTGTATGAATGTCACTTTTAATAAAATGTTTACAAGAAAATCCAAGTAATAGATTTACAAAAAAAAAATTATACATGCATGCTAGCCCATAACCGCCGGCTATAGCACCACCAACACACTCAATGTATTTTATTTTCCCATGTCATGGTTACTAGTGCTTGCTTCCAAGTTAAGGATAAAGGTCTCATCATCTACATATAAACACTCTTAGTCCTAAAAATTTGTTTTTCTCTTTTCCTTGTCTTCCTTGCTCAGCCAAATACTCCCATACACACACATTCAATCCATTTCCAATTTTTGATCATTGATATCTATATAAATCTCACTCAAAAAGCTCAAGATAGGAACAAGTGAAAATAGTTTTCTTGCCTTCCTTTTTCTTCTTGTGTTCGAACGAGCCACAACAAACACCCTCTTGGTGTTTTGATTTTTCTAGCTATCCAATATTGTTTAGGTGGTGTTTAATTAGTCATCTATAGTGAAAAATAACACATGCAAGAAGGTTATTGCATGTATGGATTTTATTAAAATTAGAAGGTTTTGATGCAAATAATAGCTTAAAGATTAGTGGGGAAAATATTAGTGGGAATTTTGGATTTAAAAAGTGAAGGTTTTGGGGTTTGGTCGTGGGTTCGAACAGAGGAGGAGGCACACAAAGGTGTATTTTGTTTGATTTGTTATTAACTAGACTAGTTTGGGTTGATTTGGTTTGGTTTCGGTTTGGTTTTGGGTTCGAAGTCACAACAAAAAGGAACAAGGGAACAAGACGAAAATTTGATCGAGTCAGACATAGCTTAAATAGCATTGTGAGCCTTTTTTATACTTTGTTATGTTTGATTTGTTCATTCGATTTGATATTAGTCGTTTCATGTGATGAAATCGATAAGATCTTGCGTCGTCTAGTTAGTTGAAGAAATAAATTGATTGAGCAAGTTAAGTGTGAATTATAGGCCATTTTAGATGTGCCGTGAGTGAGTTTTTAGGTCAAAAATAAGTTTTGGCGCGTTTTGTAATGGGTATATTTTGTGCATAAAGTTTGACATAGAAAACGAGGGTCAAGATTTTGTGAAATTTGATTTTTGATTGAAAAAAATAATAAAGCTCTCTTAGACGATCGTTTTGACATAAAACGGAGCTTCTATCTCCTAATAACGAATAAACTATAGCTAAAACGAAATATACATTTTTAGTGGAAAAATTCTGCACATTGGGATAATTATAGTTGCTGTCAGATATTTAAACGCTCGTTTTGAGCACTTTCGAGTCTGTTTCCGCCTTCTGGCGAAACACGAAAGTTGCTCGGAATGACATTTTACTTTGCCGCGAGGCTCACTAGTTTTAAAATCGAGTAATAACAAACCCAAGGTCAAAATCTGCATTTTTATTAAAAGAGTCAAAGTTCCTGCAGAAACTTGCAGGGGCATTTTGGTCATTTTCTTTCGAGTTTTGGGTCTCGGCTAAAACTAAAAAGTTGTCCGGAATGTCGTTTTACATAAAATCTTCTTTGAGTCCGAGTCGTGAAAATGTGATATAACGGGTCTTTTTGAGCGGGTCAGATCTAGTAATATATATATACATAAAGTCAAAGTCAAACAAAGTCTAACGTCGACTTTTGAAAGTCAACGTGCTAATACTAAACTTGTCGGATGTTATAAAAAATAATAAACGTTATTAATATTGCGAGTATAATATTTTAGACTCAACGATTATTATGAGCGGAGAAGATACTAAAAATAGTAACTTTTGGAATATTCAATTATAAGACAAATGCGAGTAATTAATAATCAAATTGAATGTCGAAGGTTCGACGAGATAACTAAATATTATTATAAATATAATTAGAACACGAGACTTACTAAAAATGGTAACTTTCCGAAAAGAGTAACTTTCTAAAAATAGAATGTTTCCAAAAATAGAAAGTTTTTTATTAAGTGACGTATAATATAAATGAAAGAATGATCGTAACTCAATTACGTGAAGTTTAGAATTTAGGACGCGCAAGTGGATTTCTCATCACATGTGTATGTATATTTATACTACTTTGATAGTTGTGATGCGCGCACTATCCGATCGTATCTTACGATGTAATAATTGAACGACATAAATTATAGGTCGCGGTTGAGTTCGTCATCGAGTAGTTCGTGATTGTTTCTGTTATTTAATCTTCGACTTCGATCAAGGTGAGGTCATAGCCTCGCTTTTGAACTATTTTAAATGTTTTTAACCCGCGAGGGGGATACTTGCTGTTTTATGAAAATGAGAACGCAATATGTTTTGATACTAAATATGATTCCATTCACTATTGAGTATATGCCTTTTACTGTGTGACCGTTAGTTTCCTAGTTACAAGTGAACGCTAATGCATTAAATAGATCTATTAGGTTTGACAACCTTGTCCGGGGTTTGAATCTGTTGGTGAGCACCCTGAACGGACATTTTGTAGTTAGTATTAGGAGAAGTGGCATACTTCTCGGACATTATTTCGTCCTACGGGATGAATGTGTTAAGTTTCGGTACACGGGCTCATTTAGTTGGAAATCAATATTTTTATAACTTGTCTTACGAGCAATGTTATATGTTTTGTTGAACCAAATTTGTGTTCTAACTGTTAATTGTAAAGTCTATGAATTCACTCAACGTTTTGTTGACCTTTTTAAGTATGTATCTCAGGTTAGTTGCTGTTGATGACTCGGATGGGACGAAACGCGGATATCAAGGACGGTGTCTCGGTGAAGTAATGTCAAAAACTAAAATAATGTTTTAGAAATCAAGTCGTGTTATGACTTTTAGAAATAAATTTCTACGTTGGTATTGGGACCTATGTAACTCTGAACTTTCTAATAAATGAAATTGTGTTTTATAAACGTATCTTTGAACGTTTATTGGGACTCGTGTGCATGTATTATGAAGTAGCACCCTAAATATAACACCCCGTGTTTTTAAGTCATTTGCGACGCCAATAAAGCTACTAATTATTTTTAGTGTTGTACGCATTTACTTGTAATTTCGTGGATTAAGTTAAATCGCGTAAGCTAAGAATGATCATTTAATGTAAACGGGCATAAAACAATTAAACGTTTACATCAATCAAGTATTAAATAATTATTTTGAGAATAATTATAGTCTTTGTTCATTTTATTTTTATCGGTTATGTAAAGTGTCTACGTTTCGCGATAAATTAAGTTTAGGCATTTCCGGAACCACAAAAATATTTCTACGCTTCAACAAATACCCACAATTGTACCCAATACCCAAATTTTTATTTAACTTTACCCAAGTTAATATCATATGTCACTTTGTACACAAGAAAAACCAACCAAGACATAAACATGTACAAGTAAACACTTTAAATAAAAACCTACAACTTTTAACTTATACATTACATACTAGATATTTAGTTAATAACCAAAAATCATCTAGAAGCTCATCCCCCCTTCCTATCTCACGGCAACAACAACTAGGAGACCAAGAGCACACATATCCTCATTAAACCTAGCCATAACATGTTTCACTTTGACCATAAGAAATTCCATGAATTACTCATTTTTGTTTTGGACTTCTACTACATCTTTGACTAGCTTATGTCATATATACATGCATACACTAGTGGTAAGAACTCACACAACACAATACACTTAGCAAAAACTCAAAACACTCTCCCATCCCTCTCTTGCTAGGCCACGACAAACAAGCACCCCTTTACACAATCCATACAAATTTTTCTTCAACATATACAAGCCATCACACATCATTTCTAAGATATACTAAGGTGTTTGCAAGCCTTGGTTAACCATTTACAAGTATTGAAGCAAAGAAAGTAAGATTAGGGTTTCTAACCTAATCTAGGGTTTTCATATTTGCAAGCTTTGGTTTAAAGTCTAAACAAGGGTTTAGCACTTAAATCTCATCACCATCATTCATCATAAGGTCATCTAAAAACCTTTATCTTTTCATTTTCATGATTATATGTGTATATGATGTTTATGTAGTAAAATCACCATTAGGATACTTTTTTAACATGTAAAATGTATTTTTACTTGTGATTGTGAAATTATACACTTATACACATGTTAGGTTGATGGTAATATCATGTTAAAATGGGGTCATAAGTATTGCACACTCTTGATTAAGCATAAAATTGTATATGTACAAATTAGGGTTTTTAAAGTACTTAAGGAAAGTTATGTTTTCATGTGATGTTAATGACTTGTAAATCTTGTTATCATAGACTTATATGGACAAAATGTGGACTAAGGACTTTAATATATGTATGACATAGTATAATAAGAGTTATAAAGGACTTGTGGTAATAATATTAAGTTGAAAAGTATATAAAAACAAGTTATAAAATTAGTTATATAAAAGATATAAAGGGGCTGTTTGGTTTCGAATTTCAAACAGTGAGTTTGATATTTTATAAAGATAGTACACCTCATGACGATTCCAAAAAGTAGAACTCGAAAAAACGGAGTAATAACAGAAAACGATACGTAAAAACAATATACCGATAAATAAACGGTTTTATAAAAGAATTTTTATAAAACAATTTATAAAAATGATACAAAACAGAAAGTTTAGTATTTTTAACAGATTATGCATATTTTTAGGATTCCAAAATGATAAGAATCATAATTTTCCAACTTATAACAAAAGAGTTATGAATTTTGCAAGTTTATATACTTAAATGTATAAAAATAACTTTTATAAAAAGTTACTGTTCATGACAGAAACATTTATTTTTTTAAACCTCATAAATAAATAGAACTTTCAATTACGAGAACGTGCTCGAAAGAATTACTAAAAGGGAAGCTAAAACGAATAAAATACGACGTTTACGATAATTACAGTTTATAAAAGTAATTTTATAAACTATGAACAGTAAAAATTACTGTTCATCAGCAGACCCCACTTTATAAAAATGTGATAATTTTAATAACGAAGACGTGCTCGAAGGAATCGCTAAAATCGGGATTAAAACGAATAAGTTGTTGCATTTACGGGTTTTACGACAATTAAATTTATAAAACGTCATAAACAGTAAAAGTACTGTTCATCAGAAGGTTATAAAATATAAAAATGTAATATTTTTATATATCATCTTAATACGAAGACGTGGACGTAAGAAACGCGAGAAACGGGTTTAAAACGGGAAAGTTATGCTAGTTTTACCAAAACGATAATTATAAACGTTTTCACTTTATAACAACGATTTTTAAATTACAAATAGATGGTGATGTAGCTACATAGACTTATACATGGTATTAGTTAATCAAATGCCTAGTACTTATACGACCTATGTTAATTTAGGTTGCATTTGATCATTTACGTGACGCTTTATCTGTGATATTTGGATTATCATTAACTCGAGGTGAGTTCATAGCCCCACGTTTTACATGGTTTTGTTTTATAAGTTTTGGGGTGGAAAACATGCATTTGTTTTATAACTGGACACAAGTGGATAATATTTATACTATGATTACGTGTTGCCTAAGTAGCGATAACCCAAGTTGAGCCCATTATCATGAACTGTCAATTACTGGATTGTGAGCGCGAATGTTATGAATAGATCTATTGGGATTGACATCCCCGTTCGGGTGATTAGCTATCACTAGACAAACGAACGTATACCATGTCGGATTAGGGATGTTGCGGGTTAGAACATCAATACGGGCAATGTGGGCAATTATATATTGCCATTTATTTATGTCGAGCTTCAGTGTCATGAGTTTAGGGCAACGTAATTTCAATTATGTGATGTTTTGCATCTCCTGCATTATCATATATTTGGGGAAATCTTGTGGTCCAACCTTATACGATTTATCAAACCTATGAATTCACCAACATTATTGTTGACGTTTTAAAGCAATGTTTTTCAGGAGGTCAGTAAGCACAAGGTGCAAGCGATACATTGGTGATTTTGTATTTGGGATGACATGCTTAAAGATATGGTTGCATTATATTTTGGGAATCATGTATTATGAACTAGTATCTTTGTAATATGAACAATGAATAAGTTAAGCTTCGGGCTTTATTTAACAAATGTTTTCTAAATCCAATGTATCAGTTTTAAACGGCTTTTAATGGTCGTTCTATATATATCTTGTGTTATTGATCTAAGATGTGACACGCCCCGAACCCTTATTTGGCTGCGACCCAATTTGGGAGTGTTACACTAAATGTTGTATTCCGCTGCGTATCGTAGTTTGGGGGTGTTACAGAGTGGTACCAGAGCACGAGTTGTAGTGAACTAAGTCATTTTACAAAACTTGGACTACAACTATTTTCGGAAAATTTTCACGAGTCTTTCACCGTTGTCCAATATCTGCGTGCGTGTTGATCCCGATCCTTAGAAGCCTTATGTGGTATATTTGACTGCATATTATGTGTGTAACAAGTGGGGTACACTTGGTATAAGTAATGATTATATAAATATATATACGACATTCGTTCTATAATGTATGATTACATATACAACTCGGTATTCTCATCTCGCGAAAAATTTAATCTCTTTGCATTTAATGCAATATCATGAAACCATCCTAGTATGCGATGAGTATAATTTTTACATATGATTAAAAACATGTATGATGGTTACTAATATAAGTATTTCTTTCGTAGTATAATGGGCGAACCTTTGTTGTCGGACCGCGTGTTCGACTTTCCTGCAGATGAGCCAGAGCCGCATCCAGCTTATGATTTCTTCGCGCCCGGACAGCTACCAGGGTATGCTGGTAACCCGAACAACAACAATGGGTGAATTTATGTAGACGTGCCTTTACTTGGAGAGCTTGGAGTTGTAGTAGACGAGCCGATGGTTGGCCCGATAGTGGATGAGATTGCTGAGCCAATAGTCGAGGCGGAGGAGCAGATGATCGCTCTAGTGGTTGATATGTATGAGGACATTGCCATGCTGTTTGGCGATGATGATTTTGAGGATGACGGAACGAGTATGTCTAGAAAGGAGTGAAGTCTAGTTCGTGGTAATGTAGACCGGTAATTGTTATGAAGACGTGTCAAGACCAAGTGTGGTCGGTATGCTAGTAAGCAATGGTAGAATTGAGCTATCAAAGGGTGTAAACCTGATACCGACACTGAGAAGAGATCCACTTGAAGAGGTGGAGATTCCTAAGGTGGGTGGAAGCTAAGATGGTTAGTCCCGAGGTTGAAATGAGAAATGGAGAAGACTTCTCCTACATTAGATGCATGTTGCCTTTGATGTGTTAACTGATGGCCGTGAAGAAGACTTCTTTTCCCGAGATGGATAGTAGTAGTAGTATAGTTGTAATTATACCTGGAATCGTCGAGGATTAGAATGAGGCACTAAGCGACTCGTGACTTGAGGTTGGGTATAGTGGTCCTTACTCCTTGCCGTGACGACTTAGTGTGCGTATAAAAGGAGCGAAATGATTGGAGACTCTAGCCGAATGACGACATCTGTTTTCATCCTGGAGGAATGATCAAAGTAGCTAACGCCTTAAGTCGAACGGTATTGAATTAGGAATGTGCGTAATTATCTCAACTTGATTAGCGAGTCATCTAGAATTTGATGCGGTGTGTTAGGACCGAGTCGACTATGCTAGTCGCAGTGCGGAAACGTTGAAAATTTTATTTTATGTTTCATCAGACGAGCAACGAGCCCATGATGCTCAATTGTTTTCTCGATTGTTTTCAATTTGTCTTTCGACAATGAGTGTTTTTAGCGGAATTATTGCCGCCAAATTATATGAAAAATATGCTCTATGTGTCTTATGTGCAAGGTGCTTAAATGGTAGTGAGCGCTTAGATCGCTTTTGTGTGGTCGATACGGCTTAGGACGTGAGTGGATGGGTATACTTACCCAGAGGGATATGAAGGTTGAATTGAGAGGTACGCAAGCCTAATAGTCCATTGTCGATTGTGGCTTGTTAACCCACAAGCATGACTATGGTTGGCTAAAACCTAGCCGTGATTTAGTCGAGATCATTTCCAAGAAGCTTGGTCATCCGGCAAGCTCGGTATAATGAGAAATCTAACCGGTTAGGTACGAACCCGCGTGATGAGCATAGCCATAGCTGAGGCTTCCTAATAAGTAAGCACAGTTATTTCACTAAAACTTATAGAAAGCAAGCATGATTATTGCTAAGCGTGATGATGAGCTAGGTAGAAATATAGAGTCATTTTAAAATGACGAATAGGCGATATGTGCTTATATGATTATGTGGTTATGTGTAATGGTGCTATAATGCATTTAATGGGGTCGTATGTACTCCAGACTATTTTTCGCAACCGGTGGGGCATTATTAAATGAGACCGAAAGGGCGACATGTTTATTTTGGTTTTTTTTATATTGATGAGTATTTTGGTTTTGGGATGATGACACACACACACACACACACACACACACACACACACACACATATATATATATATATATATATATATATAGATATATATATATATATATATATATATATATATATATATATATATATATATATATATATATATATATATAAGGAGTAAGGATCAAAATGAGAAGAATAAGTTATAATGAGAATGATAAAAAGAAACCAGACAACCCACATTTCAGATGCACCTATAAAATGGCTATGCATCTCCCCTTAAAATTCTCATTCTATTTAAAAGGTGTGGCTAGGAATCCTTTTATTCTTCTCATTATATTTTTTCTTCTCAACTTGATCCCTTCCGCTTTATATATGTAGTATATATATTTATTTATATATATATATATATATATATATATATATATATATATATATATATATATATATTGGTTTTGATTATTAACGTATGTTTTAGTTCTGATTAGCAACGTATGTTTCGGTTTGTGTAGCAGTGCGCGTTTTGTTTTGTTGGAATGATCACCAAACTAAGATTTGGGTTGATCTTTCGTTCAGAGTCTTTCGTTTTAAAACGACGCTATTTACGTTTTCCTGGATATGTTCGTAGTGTATTCTGTCTCTTATAATAAGAGAAGCTGTAGTTATATTTTTGATCTTGCTAGTATAATTTATCATTTGTTTCGTTGACTTTCCATCTGGAATAGTCAATGCAAGCATTATAACGTGTGATCTTCGCGTTCGAGCATGTGACTCCATTCCATCGTTTATGGATGCCGTCCTAATCTGCTAAGCAGAAAAAAAAAAAAAAAAACCTAAGACGAGTAAGAAAGGACGAGCACCGGGACGACGCTCCCTTAAGGTGGGTGGAATGTAACAACCCGAGTTTTTTACGACGCGTGTGACGATCGCGAATCCGACGTCATAATTTTTATTTTATAAATTCGTGTGAACGAACGTCGACATTTAAATTTTATTGGTCGTAAATAATTATTTTCGTATTTTATTTCGAACGGAATTTTAAAAAAATATTATTTAATCGTTTCGCGTGTCAACGTTTGACCGTGCGACCGTTAAGCGTTTTGAGTATCGTAAAAATTTCGACGCGCTTCGTTAATATTTTTTATGATGATAATTTGTATTTTATCGTCCTCGTCCCGAGTTAGTCGAAACCGAGTTAAAACTTTATTTTGACGTGAGTTAACATTTTGTTTAATATTTTAAACCAAATTAAGTGTGACGGAAATAAAAATGGACTCGGAAGAGTAAACCCGAGCCACGGTTGTCGATTTTTAATTTAAGTAAAACATAGACGTGTGAAAAATTTAAAGAAGAAAAGAAGGAAGGACTATTATTGCCAAATGACCAAAGTGATTTTCTATAAATAGGACCTAAACACACACATTATAACTTTTACCAAAATCATTTTCTTCCTCCCTCTCCTCATTTGTTCGAACCGGCCACACTAACACCACCCAAAACCTTTAATTTTTCGACATGCATTACAATCAACCTACAAAATATTAATCCTCTCATTAAGGCCTACGTTTCCATGTAATAAAATCCCACATGCATTGAGTTTTGAAGAAGTTGGGTTTCGGATAGGATTGAGGAGATTCGGTTAAAAAGGGGTTGTGTAAAATAACTAGATAATCATTATTAGAAGCTCGGTTTAATTGGAAAAATGTTTGATTTTGGTTGTTGGGTTCGGTTCGAGTCACGGCTAGGAGCAAAGGGGACGAGACGAAAATCTTTGTTGTTCGATCTTGCTATACATAGCATTGTAAGTATTTTACATGCTAGTTTTATAATTGTTTTTGTGATTCGATTCATTTTCGGTTAATGCATGTGATGAAATCCGTGAGATCTTGCGTCGTATAGTTAGATTTTGTTGTTGGTTGATTGAGCGAGTTGAATATTGTTTATAGACCATATTAGATGTGTCGAGAATGGAATTTTTGGTCAAAAGTGGGTTTTTGGCGCGTTTTGTAAATGTCAATTTCGAGCAGAAAGTTTGGCTCAGATTTCGAGGTTCGAGATTTTATAAAAACTGATTTTTGATGTAGAAATATGATAGAGTTCGTCCTAATGTACGTTTCGGTAATTCGAACGTCCCGTAACTCCTAATAACGAAGAAGTTACGGCGAAAACAAGATTTGAAAACTTGAAAATTGTTCCAACAGCTATTATGGTTTACTAGTTGCTGTCAGAAATTTAAACGCTCGTTTTGAGCACTTTCGAGTCCGTTTCGGCCTTCCGGCGAAACACGAAAGTTTGCCGCGAGGCTTGCTAGTTTTAAGATCGAGTAATAACGGGTCAAAACCCAAGGTCAAAATCTGCATTTTTATTAAAAGTGTCATAGTTCCTGCAGAAACTTGCAGGGGCATTTTGGTCATTTTTTGTCGAGTTTCGGGTCTCGGCTAAAACTAAAAAGTTGTCCGGAATGTCGTTTTGCATAAAATCTCTTTTGAGTCCGAGTCGTGAAAATGTGATATAGCGGGTCGTTTTGAGCGGGTCAGATTCAATAATATATATGTATAAAGAGTCAAAGTCAAACAAAGTCTAACGTTGACTTTTGAAAGTCAACGGGTTAATACTAAACTTGTCGGATGTTATAAAAATGATAAACGTTATTATGATTACGAGTACAATATTTTAAACTTAACGATTGTTATGAACAAAGAAGATTCTAAAAATAGAAACTTTTGAAATATTCGAATGTAATACCGATACGAGTAAACGATAATCAAATTGAATGTCGAAAGTTCGACGAGATAACTAAATATTATTATAAATATAATTAGAAGACGAGACCCACTAAAAATGGTAACTTTCCGAAAATAGTAACTTTCCAAAAATAGAAAGTTTCCAAAAATAGAAAGTTTTCGATTAAGCGACGTATAATATAAATGAAAGAATGATCGTAACTCAATTATGTGAAGTTTAGGATCTAGGACGCGCAAGAAGATTTCTCATCACATGTGTATGTATATTTATACTATTTTGATTTACGATGTAATAAATTGACGACATAAATATAGGTCGTGGTTGAGCTTCGTCGATCGAGTTGTTCCGTGACAGTTTTGGAATATTTGATCTTTCGGCTTCGATCAAGGTGGGTTCATAGCCTCGCTTTGAATGTTTTATTTATTTTTAAACCGCAGAGGGGATAATTGTGTTTTGTGAGATATGAGGAACGCAAATATGCTTGATACTAATATGATTCCATTCACTATTGAGTTAAGCCTTTTACCTGTGTGACCGTTTGTTGCCCTAGTTGCAGGGGAACGGCTAACCAGCCCAAATACTAGGCTATAACTATAGATGGTCTATCGGCGGTTGTGATATAATTTACCTACAACTCGTCACCTACGTGCCGTGTGCCTGTGAGTCCCCAGACATAAAGAGATCCCACCCATTCCCAGACCCCCCTCCCCCCATCGCGATTGGTTGTAGAGCACCCTTTGTGTAACGGACCCATTTTGTTAGTTTGTATTAGGAGATAGTGACATACTCGCGGACATTAGTTATCTTACAGAGATGAATGTATGTCTAATGCGCCGGTACAGGGCTTTTTAGTTGGAATCTTTATTTTTATTTACTTGTCTTTGCGATGCATTGTTATATGTTTTGCTGATGAACCAAATATGCGTTCTAATTGTTTTGTGTATACTCTCATGAAATTTCTCACTCAAACGTTTTGTGCCTTTTTTAAGCATGTATCTACGTTTATGTATTGAAGATGGCTATGGATGGGACGGGAACGCCGGAATCATCAAGGCCGGTACTCGGTGTAACTTGTGTCAATAAATGACTAGAAATATTTTAGAAATGTATGTGACGTGACTTTTAGAACTATAAAATTTTCTATATTAGTTTTGGGACATTTGTACTATGATTCTTCTCAAAAGAAATAAATAAAATTTATTTAACAAACATCGCTTTTATAATTGTTTGTTATGACTTGTGTGATTGTATCGTGATGTAGCACCCCAACTGTTGTATTCCGCTGGTGTATGCGTAATTTTTTGAGGGTGTTCTGTTATTTATTGAATAGGCGTATCATTTCTTTGAATACAGCGTCTTCTGACATCCAAACATAGTTTATGGCGGTATCCTGTTTATTGAAATACGATGTGAAGAAACTGTCTGATGCTAAGCCTTAGTCAGTTTTAGTTAGCTTTCTAGTTTAGTTTTCTAGAATAGTTTTACTTCAAATTATGTCTTTCTTTTTAGGTACCGTTTTCAGGGAGCCTCCTTACCCGTTCAATTACCCTACAAGGAGGTTAACTATGAAAGAAATGTTGGCTAAATTCATTGATGAAGGTAGCCGTGAAACACTGAGGAGATGAAGATATTCATAAAGAAATTTAGAACCCCACGAGTTTGTTAAAAACTGAAGCAAACTTATTGAGTGAACTGTAATCGAGGTGGTAACGAATTGGTTATTTAAAATTTCGTCAAAGGTTAGTGAGTAATGTTTGATTCCAAAAAAACAAAGTCAAAGGAGTGGACAACTAGGGAGGTAGTTTACTTCCGATGCCACCCGTATAGTAAAAAAAATTAATGAAATTGGATATCAACGAGATGAAACTACATATTTTGATAAGATGTTGCAGGAAAAGGCCCGCTGATGATGGTGAGAAAAAATAAATCTTCAAGTATTCATGAAAGGACTACTCAACCATTGGTAAAACTGCAATAATCATCCGTTCCTTTCCCAAACCGGGTGAGAAAAGAAAAAGAAGAAGCACTTCAATGAAAATTTTTAGAGAATCTGAAACAACTTGATATTAATATTTCGTTTATCGAAGCACTAGTGCAAATACCAAAATACGCTAAATATCTGAAGAGTTTACTGACGAATAAATCCAGACTTGAAGAAGCTTGTACGAAGACAACGAACAAAAGGTCAGTTGTCTTGCTCAACGAACTGCCATCAAAAGAAAAAGACCTCAGGAATTTCACTATCCCTTGTCAAGTATTGGAGAAACATAAGGAAGTAGAAGACTTGGCTACAGATCACTTATATAGGTTTAAGAGTTCGCATATGGAGGTGTTAACTGAAAGGGAAATTGCTGATAAATTCTCCGACAAGCATTTAATGGTGCTAAAATCCAAGATTAAAGACGATGAACCATGGTATGTGAATTTTGTTAATTATATTGTTGGAAAGGTTATTCCCCCCAAATTGGACCTTTAAAAAAAGAAAGAGGTGTTTCTCACAAGTTAAGACTTACTTCTGGGAAGAACCTTTTGCATTTAAACTGTGCGCGGATAATATAATGAGGAGATGTGTGGCTAGAAGTGAAACCCTCAAAATTCTAGCGCATTGTCATTCAGGGACCTACAGGGTGGGCATCGTTGTGCTAATTTTTCGAAACAGAGGTTTACTTGTTCCGGGATTTTATTGGCCTAGTGTCTTTAAGGATGCTAATGAGTACGTAAGACGATGTGATGCATGTCAAAGATCAGGAAACATATCTTCAAGGAATGAAATGCCTCAAAATAAATCCAGGTATGCGAAGTCTTTGATGTTTGGGGATTAGATTTTATGGGACCATTTCCCCAATCTAGAGGTAATAAATACATATTAGTAGCTGTCGATTATGTGTCCAAATGGGTCGAAGCTCAAGCATTACCTACGAATGACGCGCGTGTTGTGGTTAAGTTTTTAAGAAGTTTATTTGCTAGGTTTGGAGTTCCTAAAGCTTTGATTAGTGATAGAGGGACACATTTTTGTAATTCCCAGCTTGAAAAAGCTTTACAAAGATATGGTGTGACTCACAAATTATCCATGGCATATCACCCTCAATCTAATGGACAAACTGAAGTTACTAATAGGGCTATTAAGCGCATCCTAGAGAGATCAGTGGGGTACAATCCTAAAGATTGGTCGGAAAAACTTAACGATGCATTATGGGCATTTAGGATGGCCTACAAAACACCGACAGGGTGTACACCTTTTAGATTAGTTTATGGGAAAGCATGCCATTTACCCGTAGAGATCGAGCATAAGGCACATTGGGCATTAAAACAATGTAATATGGATTTAACGCTTGCTAGCGAAAGTCGTCTTATGCAGCTTAATGAGTTAGCCGAATTAAGAGATGGTGCTTATGAGAATACTAGAATTTACAAAGAACGGACCAAGAAATGTCATGATTCTAGACTTCGTGGTGATATAGATTTTAAGGTAGGCAACAAGGTGCTACTTTATAATTCTTGTCTGAAGATGTACCCTGGAAAACTTAAATCGAAATGGAGCGGTCCTAACATTGTTAAAACGGTGTATCCACATGGGGCTATAGAAATCACTGACAGAGACGGGTTTAGCTTTAAAATCAATGGGCAACGATTGAAGAAATATTACAGAGGTGACATTGACAAGGAAGATGATGAGGTTATAGAGTTTGAGAATGACGCAACAAGAAGCTGAAGGGAGTCTAACTTAAAGACTCTCACAAAAACAAAAGTGCTTGCTGGGAGACAACCCGAAATGTAATTTTCAATTTTGTATTGAGTCTGTCATCCCAGACTGTCTATACGGTGTATCCAAACCCCATGGATACGGTGTATTGACTATCTAGACGTTATCCA
>BQNB010027917.1:0-57159 GCA_026074375.1 Tanacetum coccineum
TGATATATAACCTATGTGACTCAGGATCAATAACGAACAACTAATTACTAAGCATGTACTTAGTTAATTGGATTGGACTAAACAAACGGGCAAGCCCTTTTGAAAGCCCTTGCATGGCCGACCTAAGAAGGGAGTGTAAAGGGAGAAAAACTTAAAGATGTTAAGTGTAACAAAATTAAAACTAAGTATGTGAACTGATTTTGTCATTCTTAACTAATAAATGAGATTAACAAGTTTCCAACTTTTTCTCCTCCCTATCCCTTTTTCTAAAAGTGACGTACAAAACATAATCACCATTTATGTTTTGTGGTTTTGATTATTGTAGTTCAAGGCCTATTAAAGGGTTACGGGTTATACGACTAACATCAAGGTGGTATACGATGAAGTGTAGTGTGTTTCTACATAGAGGTGATCTCTTTTGATTACTTGAGTTTCTAGATTAGACTGGGTTGTGTAAAAGCTTCCCATTCAATCCTACCGAATCACGCTATAAAGGTATACCGTTATTTGTATTTATTTTGATTAATCATATAGTTATATGGATCCGGTTATAGGTGATCATCCTCTGCGTTTATTTATTATTTAAATGATATTTATTTATATAAACTTATATTACCTTTGTTTGAAATTATTATTACAAATTTTATAGAAGATTTTAAATAATTAGCTAAAGGTAAAAGTGTTATTCTACTAAAAAGTAAGAAAAAGAAAGTAGTAATAAATGCACTTTTTTAAACTGTGTGTTTTTGTCGGGGACAATAATTTTGGAATGAAATGAGTACTATAATTGAGGAGTGGTAATTTACGCACTATGCTAATTGATTTGCACACTCAAATTATGTGTGTGTCTTGACATTTATACCCTTACATCATTTAGTAAAGTGCAAATATTAAAGGTATAATAGACATGACATAAATTTTTGAGTGTGCCAATTAAAACCTTATATTTAAAACCTTTCATTAATTAAAATTTTAAAAGCTTACTATGTAAATTATTTCATTATTCATAACTTTGTCTGTTATATGTATGTAAAGGCAATATTGCATCTCAAACGCTACAAACTAATATAAATGTGTATATTGTTTCATCTTTTCATTTTTAAAATTGAGCATCACCTTTTATAGTTTATTTTGGGTTTGTTGAAAATTTTACTTGCACGCACAACAATTTGTTTTATAGTATATATATAAATATAGTATATATATATATATAAATCTCGTTGCTATGCACGTTTACTCGTGCAAGTAAAATTTTGGGTTTGTTGAAAATTTTACTTGCACGCACAAAAATTTTACTCGTCTAGTGTTAAATTAGTAGTTCACGTTTCCTTTTTATGATGTCTCAATTAAATTGTTCACTATTAAAAACTTGACGAGTAAACGTGCATAGCAACGAGATTTTATAGCGGCCGACGATCAAAAAAGTTTATTATTAAAAACTAGACGAGTACATGTGCATAACTGATAAGATAATATGGTATATATATAAATATATAAATATATCCCAAATATCAAATAAGTAATAGTATAGAAAGTATCTCGTATAGATATAAAAATTACTTTAGGAAAAGTAATAGTTTATCTTCCGGATGTCGTATCCCAACGAGAATAGAATTTGAGATTTACGTTGATGTTTCTAATTTGATGCTTGAATATCTTTTAGTTTTGGTTTTGGATTATACTAATTATAATAATAAGCTAAAATAATACTAAAATATAACAAAAACGGATATGCTTGTCAAGTGAGGCGAAAAAAATCATTAAATGTGAAAGAAAGAGATAATAAAGAATTGGTACCCGTTTAAAAATCGTTTTCTCACAACGTTGGTTTATATTGAAAACAAGCTTTTATCTTGGTACAAATTACTTTAAATGATGACGAATTAACACCCGTAAAAGTATTATTTTCTCACGACGTTGGTCTATTTGGAAAACAATATCTTATAAAAGTATTAATTACTAGATTTGATGTTTGATTACTTCTCCGGCTTTTGCCCTTTGAAATATTCAAATAAGAAATCTAAATTAACTATATGTTATTAATCAACAATTTACTTTTTATTCCACACTTAACTCACTTTCCACGGTCACTGAACAAGCATAAAAAAAATCTACTCGCTAGTGATCATAACATAAACCGAACAAGCAATAATAATAGACATATTAAGCAAATCTAACCGAAACAATAAACAACTACATGAAATGAAACTAAACTACTAAACAAATAACCGAATCGAACCAAATAAGCAATATCAAATCAGGTAACCAACATAAGCAATATTCTTTTCAAACCATTTCGAATAAGGCAAATAAGCTAAATGATACTACTAAGTCTCATAAGGTTCGAAACAAAAGGAAAAATTATACTAATTCATATTTGATTGAAAGCTAATACTAAAATGATTTACACTCTTAAAACCAATAAGACGAGACAAACTAACAATCCGAGACCAATAAGCTGCAAACGACAATAAGCTTAAAACCGAGAACCCGAATCGAAACAACTCTACCATAAAAACACAAGAAAATCTACTCGATGCACATTCAAACAAAACAAGCAAATATGAAAAGTAAACCTACTTACCTGGGCCCAAAATAAGCTAACGAAAGCTGAAAATCATGTCTTCATATCATTCAACCCAAATACAAACTAAAACCATTCGGAAATCATTACTCGATCGAACTCCAAACCCAATCTCTTACATCTAATTCGAATGAAAGAAAAATACATAAAAGAAATTACTAATTTAATCCTAATCTATACTAATCTAAAAATATGAAACGAGAAATATAAAAAAAAATCCTCACGTCTGCTACTTTTTAAACTACTCCTACGCTAACTTATGAATAAAAGAAAACAATATGGAAAAAAAATGAAAGATGTAAAATGAAGATATATCTCAAAGTGTCCTGCTCCTTTTTCTTTTATAATTCTTTTTCATGCGTTTTTTGTACGCAGTAATACCAAAAATGGATTTTGGGCCTTCACACTAAATCTTGGGCTGGGTTTATTTTGCAGTTTGGGCCAGCAGTTGTATAGTCTTAAGCCTTTAAATAGTATGGGTCGGTCCGACCATTTAAAAAATTAAATAAAAAGAAATAAATTAAAAAAAAAAAGCTTAAAAAACCAAAAAAAAAAAAATAAAAAAATTAAAAAAAAAAAGAAAAAAAAAAAAAAAAAAAAAAAAAAAAAAAAAAAAAAAAAAAAAAAAAATTATTAAAAAAAAAAATAAAAAAAATAAAAAAAAATTAAAAAAAAAAAAAAATAAAAAAAAAAAAAAAATAAAAACAAAAAAAAAAAAAAAAAAAAAAAGAACCAAAAAACTTTTTAAATAAATTAGGAGAGAAGCAAACTTAAAAAAAAAAAAAAAAAAAAAAAAAAAAAAAAAAAATAAAAAACAAACAAACAAAACCCCCCAAACCACCCCAAACAACCACCAACCCACAACCCCCCCCCCCCCCCCCCCACCCCCAACCTCATACCACCCACCCCCCCCCCCCACCACCCCCCCCCCCCCCCCCCCACATCCCCCCCCCCCCCCCCCAACCTCCAACCCCGCCCCCCACCCCCCCCCCCCCCCCCCCCTCCCCCCCCCCCCCCCCCCCCCCCCCCCCCCCCCCCCCCCCCACTCCAACCACCTCCTCAAAAACCCCCCAACCCCCCTCCACCCCCCACCCCCCCCCCCTACCAACATAACAAAAAAATTAAGTGGGGGTTACCTGTGAAATTATAAAAGAAATAATATTAGCGAATAAAACAACAATAATGACGACTAAGCTAAGCATGGCAAAATAAAGGAGAGATAAATAAAAAAAGGAATAGAAGTCACCCGTATACGAGTAAGGAGCGAGACGACATAATAGCTTTCAACAATACCAAAATACCAATCGCATCAAGCTTTAAACCCGCATCCAAAAGCTATATCCGAATAAGCTTAAATGATAAAACCATCTAATTAACCATTGATCGCCATCTATTCTATCTAATTAAATGAAAAAGAAGGATAAGATAAAAACCAAAATTGCCGCTGATATCATATAATGAATTTCATTCGGATCCCCTTTTGCGTATTCTTTCAACAAAACAAAATCTAATGCTATTACATAAAAAAACTAAATCTGAAGCTCTCCAAAAATATGACACGAATACTAATCTATTTATATCCTATTCTACCTATCCTACATCTACTAGTAACAAAATAAAACTAGAAAATGAGATGCGATCAAGAAAAAATAAAGGAGATATATAAAGATAAGATGTCACGTCTGATTCTCTCCACTTGCGTTAAGTATAAGCAGGCTTTTTTTTTCTTTTACTTCCTTCCTGGGCCTTCATTTCTTCATTTCTATAACTGGGCCTCATTTATACTTAGTATTGGGCTTGGTTTCACCATTCTTACTGAGCGAGTAATAAATTTAAGCAATGGGCTGGACTTTTATTAATAATAATAATGGGTCGGTCCGACCCATATAAATGGTGCCGGGCTGGCCTAATAAGAAGTGAAGACACCGTTGGAACCGTAATCTCGTGCTCTTTCAAATGGCATGCTCGTGAAATATTAACGACTTCGTCTTGATCTCGAAAAATGCGCAAACGTCTTTAAATCTTAACTGAAAGTCGCCATTTTTGCTTTATTTTCAATCCCTTATACATGCAAGACATAAAAACACAAACCAAGCATATTTTCAATAATATTTATTATATTTTAGCATTTTTAGTCTGATTAATATTGTTTTATGGGGTACAAATGATGTGTGTTTTAGCACACATCAATAACCACGAGATTTTATAGCGGCGGATAGTTGCAGTGATAAAAACAATTTATAGGTTATAAACGGAAAATAATAAAGTTTGAAGATTTGGAGATTAAACGCTATTTAAACCGAATGAAATTATGGTTTTCGTATATTGTTGTCTTAATTTTTCCACATTCAAGAATATGGTATAAATCTTTTATATATAGTATAGATAGATAGTAATGTTTGAACAATTTTACCCTATTATCCTTGGTTGAAATTAATATTATAAACTTTAAAGAAAAGATTAATTAATTAGACAAGGATAAAACTGTCATCAACAAAAAGCAAGAGAGCGAAAACAGTAATAATTGTGCTTTTATTAAACTGTGTGTTTTTTGTCGGGGATAATTATTTTAGGACGGATGAAGTATTACTTAATTCTCACTTGTTTTAAATATTGAGTTAGTGTGCATGTCGTCTTCTGTATGAGCCATGAAGATAGTGAATCTAGGAGTAGCTGCAGAAACAAGCTTAGGACCATCAATGGCAAGGTAGTTAGAAGTAGAGAAAGAGAGGATGGATCAATGTCAAGGATGTATCCTGGCGATATTAGGCAAATAGGATTTGGTGTGTCTTATGATCCAATTGATGGAGAGACTATGTTAGGAGTAAGTTTCACCTCATTCACTATAATAATTTTAACTTTACGTATGTATTATACCTTTAATAATGAAACTAATGTCAGTTTTTTAGATACAGAATAGTATGGGTCTTCCTAAACATGCATGGATAGTTGGTATTACACCAGAAGATTGCATTATCCATGCTCAGTCTCAGTCTCAGTCTGAGATTGCATTAACCTAGTCACAACCAGTTGAATCCCAAGAACCAGAACCTATGTATCAAGATGAAGAACCAATGCAACAAGAACCAGCGTTTAGAAGGAGATCATCAGAAAGGATCAAGCAACTTATCTTTAACAAGCCACCATCACCTGGACCAGGACTGGATCTAAATGATGCCATTTCAGTAGAATAGTGGTTAGGTTTGACTTAGATTGGCTTGCCAAATGTTAGGAAATTTTGTACATCTGCCAATTTAGTTATGTGGTAAAACTGTGTAAAGATACTTGTTAAAACCGTCTTTTGTATTCCTAAAATTATTTTGTGTAATCTTGAGTTTCTGGATGACTGGTAATGGATTAATGGTATCCGTTTATGTTATGCAATCTTATGTTGTGTTATTTTGTGTTACATATTATCAGTTATGTATAAACAAACATATATAAACATAGAAACTTAATAATTTCATTACTTAGATAAAAACAAGAGTTGTATCATACATCAACTATAAAAAAGGACTTCTTAAACCATAACAAACCAACATTACATCATACCACAACCTACCATACTACCTTAACAAACCAAAAGAACCTTACACCTAACCTGTCATACCAACTTAACAAACCTAAAGATACCTAATAAGCAACATGCTAACAATCAACACCCTATTGTAGAAGGTAGATCGAGACTGTTGATTGTTTACTTGAACATGCTCTTCTTGTATATTAATCACATTAAAATGTAGCTGATACATCCTTGTTTGATACCAATGATTTGGTAATAGGGGATCAATCCATCTGAAAAAGTTACAATTTCTTGTTGGATCCATGTAATTGGGGCAACCAAGAAACCTTCTTGCGGGCTTATTTTGTGTCCACAAAGTTTGCAACCTTGCTAGTTCACCACACCCACATAGGATGTCCATGTTCATTATTTGAGTGGGTTATGGAAGAAAGGGGATTTTGAAAACCCTAGATTTGATTTGGTATGATTATACAGAAGAAAAGGTAAATTGAGGGTTTTTTTTATAAAATAAGAGAAG
This sequence comes from Tanacetum coccineum, assembly GCA_026074375.1. Classification (NCBI taxonomy): domain Eukaryota; kingdom Viridiplantae; phylum Streptophyta; class Magnoliopsida; order Asterales; family Asteraceae; genus Tanacetum; species Tanacetum coccineum. Next base: position 6,625 of record BQNB010027917.1, read on the forward strand.
TGGAAAACCAACGTGGCTTGGCTTTGGTGAGGTGGAAAAATTGTCAGGCATATGTGGCAAAGGATACCGGCTCTCACCTGATCACCCCTTCTGGGAGTAACGTTGGCGTAACTTATATAAATGTTGGGTACCCTAATTAACGACACCATGAACATGGGTAACGTGGATGAACAAAATGAAACTCTAGTAACTTAGGCAAACTTTCGCATATATGTATTATTTTCTTGCCTTTTATGTAATATTAGGTTATTTAGATAACGATTTCCAACAGTGGTATCACAAGCCATCTCATATAGCGTTGTTACATATAAAAACGTAAAAATTTGTAAAAATGTCGCATATATGTATTATTTTCTTGCTTTTTATGTGAAAAATATTTTAGAAAAATATTTAGAGAAATAATACTTGCCCTAATTAGTCACATAAATATGGACATATTTTTACAAGATATCTAATTCGCTTATTATATTGTTATTTGCGTTTTAGATTTAATATATGTTGTTGCTAGTTTATCTAGTAATAAATTGTCAACCATGGCTTACGTGCATGTAAACCATGGTTATAAAGCTTAATATATGTTACATGCATGTGTATTCTATATGGTGTGCATAAGATCATTACGTGAATTAATTGACTAATTGCTAAAGTAGGGAAGAACTTAGTTGAATTAATGTTTTAATTGCATAAATGATTCTTGTTTAGTATGAATAAATTTGGTAAATATGTTTTGCATACTTATATTGTGGCGTCTTATCTTTATAAAATGCAAAAATGATTTTCAGAATTAATATGGACTAAAAACACATGATTAAAATGCTTATTGTATGTATATTGATATGTACACTTTGCTAAATCATGGGCTATATACGTAAATTTGTAATTTCATGCAACGTTCTATAACGCAGGGGTTTAGTGGTTTCCGAAAGGGAACCCGCGACGGAACAACGCAAGAATAAACAATTTTACATAAACGGTTTTAACAATATTTTAAGTAAATCGTTACTAGGGTTTGTTTATTTCCCGAGGGAAATTAACTTTATCCGTAGTAAGATCACTTATTCTTGAAAATGTTGTAAACAAGGAAACCCTAATTTTATAAATGGCATGTGATTTATAAAATGTAAGGATTTCTATTTATAGAAAGGTTTTAAAACGAAAATGGAAATTTTTAAAAATAACTAGTGTTATAAGGTTGTATGCATGCTTTCTTATACAAAAATTTTAGTAACATTGTTTTTATCAAATTCTACCCTTAAAATTAAGTCATTTGCCATCCAAGTATGAAATCACTTGATTTGTATTTTTACTCTAAAGCAGTATTAGGTAAATTTGCAAAACAAGATAATATAACAATCGTATGGTCAGACCTGAGACTGTAAAATTACTGATTTTGTATTGGAAGACTTATATCGAGTATGGTTGTTCAGAACTTCGACCTGAGGCATACGATGAGGTTAAGCATGCTACTTGACATTGTAATTCTGGATTATGATGCCTTGTGCCCCATATAAGCTAAGAGTTGCACATGTTGGCAATTATCACACGCTGATTACCTTTTGAGTATATCATTTCTAGTAGATCAACTACATTAATGGTAGAACGTTAAGTTGGATCTTAGACTCTTGATAAAATTAATTATTTTTTTTATAAACATGGGTAGTTAATATTATAAGAGATTATTATCAAAAATACTAATATTTTCAAAACTTTTGATTGTTTTGTAGATGGCTGTTGCTGCCCAAAACACAAACAATACGACTATCAGGCCAATTCTCTAACATGAGAAACTTACAAGACCAAAATTTACGAAATGGTACCGAAACTTAAGAATTGTTCTTAGGTCTGAAGGAAAACTAGCTCATTTGGAATAGCCTTTGATCCCTCTTCCTTTACCTGTTGCACCTCAAGCAGTGCGTGATAGATATGAAGTATTATATGATGCACAAAATAAGGTGGCATGTCTTATGCTTGGCAGTATGTCTCCTGATCTTCAGAGGGCATTGGATAACTACAAGACGTATGATATGATCCAAGAACTAAAAACTATGTTCGAGGAACAAGCTAAATAGGAACTGTTTGAAACAGTCAAAGCATTCCATGTTTGTAAATAGGAAGATGGACAGTCAGTAAGCGCATATATCCTAAAGATGAAGGGCTACTTGGACATTGGAACGCTTAGGATATGCTATGCCTAAAGAACTTAGTGTGGGTCTTATTTTGAATTCTCTCAACAAGGACTATGATCAGTTCGTTCAGAACTATAACATGCATAGCATGGGGAAGGCGATAGCTGAATTGCATGCTATGCTAAAACCCCATGAGAAAAGTATTCCAAAGAAGACTAAAACTCATGCTGTGTTAGCAATACAGGAGGGTAAGATCCAAAAGGACAAGAAGAAACTACAAAGGGTAAGGGAAAGGGAAAGAATAAGCTTGCTTATGCTCCCAAGCTCAAGATCCCACCGCCGCCTAAGAGAGATAATCCAGCAAAGGAATCTGTTTGCCACCACTACAAGGAGGTGGGTTATTAGAAGAGGAATTGTCCGTCTTACCAAGCTGAGTTAAAGAAGAGAAAGAATGCTAGCATTGCTAGTACTTCAGGTATCTTCACTATAGAACTCTATGCTTTTCCTAATAAGACTTGGGTATATTATACGGGTTGTGGTACTCATATCTGTAATACTTTGCAGGGTCTTAGAGGAAGCAGGAAGTTGAAACATAGAGCTTTAAGTCTATACATGGGCAACGGAATGCGTGCAACCGTTAAAGCTATTAAAAGTTTTGATTTAGTTCTTCGTAGTGGTTTAATAATTGTATTAGACAACTGTCACACCCCGTAAATTTTAGGTCAATATTTTAACCTTTTATGATCATTATTTTTGACTTTTATACTTTATGTTTGAATCTGGCAATTTTCCGAGAAGTTGTCCCGCGTAAAACTGAAAATCGTTATTGGACGCGTTCCGGCTTCGGACTTGGATTAGTCTACGTGTTATATGTATTATTTTATCATTTTAAAGTGTTATGTAGGTTACGTTCACTTTCGTTTGCGATATATACGTTTTTCGCGTACGTCGTACGATTTTAGCGTTTTAGGTCAAACGGAGACCCGAAAACCTGAAATCTTTTCGTGTAAACTTTAGTTATCGTATATCTCATGTTTAGGAGTCAAAAATTTCTTGGTCACCCATACCCCTCTACTCCAAACACACGCATACACCCATACTTAATTAAATCAAAGAGCATCTTCCATCTTTAATTTAAATTTCAAGCCTCACATGCAAGATAGTGACATTTTTGTAATCTTATCCCATGCATGCACTTGTAACTTCTTACACTCTTTATCTTTATACACCCATGGAGGACCAAAACTCCACTAAGCATTTCATTTAATTATTTTTGCTAGGAAGCAAGACTTGAACCCCCCCCCCTCTTTGTCATAGTCGTTCGAACCATAAGGACACCAAGGGGAGTCCAAGACAATTTTCATAAGCCATGGTTCACATAATATCTCTAAACCCTAGACCCTTGTCCCTATAAATACCATGTTATAACACATTCTAGGTCATTTCTCATTTCCAAGCCTTATAAAAAATTATTTTCCTTTATTTCTTTCTTCCTTGCTCACGGCACCAAACAAACACCCTGTTAGGGTTCATTTTTCTTGATTTCCTTCAAGATCTAAGTATTCTAGGTTGATTCTTGTTCATATCTAAGGTGGTTACAAGTGTTAGTTCTTTGATTCCAAGGGTTTGTTCAAGATCTATAGTTAGGGTTTTGATTTATTCAAGTGGATTTTACAAGATTTACTTTGGGGTTTTAAGATCTAAGGTGTTCATAGTTAGATCTTGTGTTTTAATCTTGAAATCTCTTCTTCTCGTAAGTATGTTCTTGATCTTTCTTCTATCTCTCTCTTTTCCTGATCAAGTTTTATATATATCCTTAGTGTTTGTGTTATTTTTAAAAAGAAACTAGTGGGTTTATAAACGAATAAAGTTTTTATGTGTTCTTGATATTAATACTTTGATTGTGGAAAAGATGAGTGAACTTGTAGGTTGCAACAAAGAGGATGATATAACTAGAATAGATTCAAGTGTGGTTTTTGTTGGGTGGATTAGTTGTGAACAGGGTTAGGTTAGTATAGGCACTATTGTGAAGTTTATATGGATTTTTGGGAGTGTTTGTGAAAAATATAGTTGCTGATCTGGTTTTGTTTTGAGGATTTGGGCGACTTAAAAATGTTTTCATTAGGGGAGAAGGTAGTTTTTAGAGAGCTTGTTTCGAATAGATAGAATTTCATATGTCGAACGCGAAAAAAGGATCTAAAACGGCCAAGTTATGGCGAAATGAATTTTAGAACACTTTTTGGAAAAATACTTATTTAAGTTGCTGATTGGAAATTAAAAAGAGGTTTTCGGACACTTTCGAGTTGATTTGAGCTTTTGAAACATTGGCGAAACTTATATAGACACTAGAATATTAAGTGGAAACTTTAGAAACGTCACAAATATATTGTCGGGATTTCTAAAACAGGAAACTTCTAAAAATAGTAACTTTTGATATTTATTAGCGAGATGGACTTGGAAGTTAGGCGTTTAGGTTTAAGTAGCGCGTTCTAGGTAAATGGAATCATCGAATATTAGGGGACGGTATTAACGTCCCGAAACTTAGAACTTTCCTAAAATAGTAACTTTCCAAAAATAGAAACTTTTCGTATAACATGGCGTAACGTAACTATAAACCTTATACTTTCATAATGACACATTTTACTATATAAACTAAAGCGCAAACACTTATGGATGTCTATTTTTCTTACAAGCGTATTATCCGATGTTTCGTATTTATTTCTCGTTTCTAAAGCGCGTCTATTAATTAGGTCGCGGTTAGAGTTGTTCGTTATCGTTATTCACTTCGTTGAATATCTTGCTCACTACTTGCTTAAGGTGAGTTCATAGCCCCACGTTTTTACTACTTTGCTTTACTATTTGGGGTGAGAAACATTGCTTGCTTTTAAACATTGGACACAAATGCTTTACGTTTTTCCCAATCTTGTTTACGTGTTGCCTAAGTAAATGTTGAAACTTGTATGCCCGAGTTATCATGAACCGTTAGTTACTTATGATCAGTTGGATTGGTAAGTGAGCGCGAGTGTTGTAAATAGATCTATTGGGACTAATCATCCCCGTCCGTGTAAGTAGCTCTTACATGATCAACGGACGTATACCATGTCGAGTGATACGGTGAAGCGCCATGTTGGCACCCGTCAGGGCAAGTTTATTAAGCATTACGCATGCTTCCATTACATTTAGCCTCGGTGCCATAAGCTTAGTGCAACGTAAATACCTTTTTATGTGATATTGTATCTGTTATAATAGTCACATGCGTTTTGCAAAATTTGTTGTCCATTCTTATATCAAATTCAAGCCTATGAATTGACCAACTTTATGTTGACGTTTTAGCATGTTTTTCTCAGGTGCTTAGTTGTGGATGTCTTTATTTGCTATATGGTGTCCCCTTGCATTGGACCAATTTTCAAGAACTATTATCATCTGTTTTAACATCGTTGTCAATTTCTAAAACTTTTATTCGCTTCCGCATATAATCTATGAACCTGTGTAAAACTTTAACTATTTTCAAATAATGCAACGATGTTGGATTTCTAAACGTATCCTTAAAGGTCATTCTTTGTATCTTGTGTGATGTATATTATGACGTCACACCCTCGGACACGTGTTTCTGTCCAAGCCCCGTTTGAGGGTGTGACAGATTGGTATCCAGAGCCAAGGTTATAGAGAACCAGGTAGAAAAATTAGGTCTGGTCTATAACTAGTATGTGATCCTTACGTGCTTTTACATGTGCCTTATACTTGCTTTTACTATGGCGTATACTTGAGTATCATTTGGCCTTGAGCCTACTATGATATGGGTTTAACTCTGCCCTGCGTTTATCTTCCATGCATATATGTTTCTTTGCGTTTATTTTTGCCCTTGAAGCTCTATTTTGCTATGAGCTCACGTTTATCTTTTCTTTACGTTTACGTTGCATTACGTATAATTCCTCATTTTTTATATAGAAGTTGTCTATATAAAAATACTAACTTTTTCCTAAGACATTGTGAGTGACACAATGGTCTTTGAACTTTTCTAAAACATTGTGAATCACACAATGGTCTCGTTTACTTCTAAACATCATGAATAATACGATGATCCTTAAAACTTTTCATGAATTTACATTATACCATTTTGCATAACTTTGAAACCTGTTACAGTCTGCTGACCCCACTGATTATCCTACTATTCCACTTTGAAGACGACTTTAAACACCCGTCCCATACTGTTGAAACACCTACGTCATCTCATTACGTCGTAATTTTTCTTACTTCTCGTAACTTCTAGAAACATGCCGATTAATCCGCACACGAATTTAGCCCGTCAGCTCATAACATTTTATCATGGGAAGCATAACATTTGAAATTTGACTTATTTTATTTTCGTTACTCCATTCAACTTTGAAGAAAATACCGACAATGAGACAAGGAATTAGTTCTGTGAGGATCGAGCGTATTGTAACCCAATGAATTGATAATGCTATTGAAGCTATTGTTGTCTATAAGGCAAAAATTTCCATGGCTCACGACTAAATGGATCAGGTCACACGTTAGGAAGTCAAGGTGGCAAGGAATGTCAACAACAAGATAAACGACAAAAGGTCATGAGAGCTTACACTGCTAGATCAAATAACAAAAATGAATATGTGGGAAAGTTACTTTTCTGCAACAAGTGTGAGTTGCACCACACTAGGCCATACACTGTGAATCACAACAACTACAAGAGAGATGGCCATATGACTAGAGACTGTAGGATACCCGTTTCGATAACAACTTAGAGACCCAGTGGCAAATTAGAAACCTGATATACCCACTATGAGTGTTGAAAGCCAGAACATTACAAGAGTGATTGTTCAAAGCTGAATCGTGTGAACCAAATTCAGAAAGTAAAAGCTCGCGAGAACTCCAACGTCGTCAAAGATAATGTTGATACTTAAGGAGAGATTTTCCTACCTTGTCTAGTGAAACCTAAGTAGACTTGGACCGTAACCCTAAGAGAATTGCACTAGTACTTCCTTGTGAATTTCGTGTATTATGTGGATGTTTTAAACCCTCTATTCATCTTGGGTCATGACGACTCTGTTAGTCACACTTTAATACTCTATCAACTCATGTAAGCTACTCCTCGAATTTGTTATCATGTTATAAACAAAATTCGTTTTCATCTTATAACCTATTTTGCGGTTACTTATAAACTCTTTTCCTACCTTATAAACCATATTGTTCATACCATATAACCCTTTTAAACATAACACTAATTTGACAGAACGAGCATTTCATCGTTAGTCCCTAAATTATACATAGCTTGGCCACCTATGTCTGATTCAGGAAGGACCATGTTGTGCTGGGAGTAGTCGCCATAAAACTTTGACAATTTATCCTTACTTTCCATTTCTATTTTACTTTCTCTTCACTATATATATTTCAACGAGATCGCTATCTTACAAAATATCTTGTGTCGTTATACAAATTATCTTGTATCCATCTTTACAAACTATTTTGCTACCTTATAAACCATATTGTTAATACCATATAACCCTTCTAAACATAACACTAATCTGATTAGAATACGAGCATTTCTCGTTAGTCCTATAATCCTATTACATAGCTTGGCCACCTATGTCTGATTCAGGAAGGACCATGCTGTGCTGGGAGTAGTCACCATAAAACTTTGACAATTTATCCTTACTTTCCATTTCTATTTTACTTTCTCTTCACTGTATATATTTCAACGAGATTTTATTCATGTTTTTACTGATATTTTGTGTGCGTATTCGTGAGTCGTGTTGGTCATGTGTATTTGCATTCGTAAGTGCCATAACTAAGCAGATTTTTCCTCAACCTTAGAATATAGAAACACCATACCCTTGGCTGAGAGACTGAATCCTACTCCTTCTAGCCACAGTAATTACGGATTGTAAGATTCTAGAACGTAAAGAACTTATCCTTCCAATTGGATTATAACCAAGAGAACTAGGAGATTTCTTTAAATTGACTTACCTTTTAGTGAGTTAGAATCATATAAATTATGAGATTCTCATACCGACAAAACATCTGATGGACCTGAAGTTAAAGCAAAGGACGTAACTATTGCAAGTACATAGAACCTAGTTGAAGCCTCACCTCCGCTGAGTTTTGCTCTTTAAGTGGCATCGTGCCATCTCCCGTAAAAACTAAGTACTCTGTTGAGTTAGCCGACGAAAAGATCATAGGAGTCGGTACTATCATTTGAGATTGTATACTGAAATTTCTGAATCATCCGTGCAACATCAACCAGATGCCCATAGAACTCGGTAGTTTGGACGTTATCATCGATATGGGTTAGTTGGCAAAGTACCACGCCGTCATCGTTTGTGATAAGAGGATCCTTCGTATCCCCAATGGTAATGGAACCTTAATGATTCAAGGAAATAGAAGCGATAACAGAAGTGTGCCTAGGTTAAGTATCATATCGTGCACCAAGACTCAAAAGTATATTCAAAGAGGATGCCAAGTTTTTCTGGCATAAGTTATGGAAAATAAGACTGATGACATCAAATAACGTCACTTTATTATATCATTTATCCTATTTGTTTTGCCCACTTTTATATAATTGTTGCATAATTTAGTACTTAATTGCTTTAAAGTTGATAAATGCAGTAATTCAGGAGTGTTTTGTGAAGACAAGCTAAAAGGCGCATAAATTGGAGCTAAAACGAAGATATTTGAAGATTGCTAATTTCTGACCAATACGCCGTATCCAACAAAAGAGATACGGCGTATCAGCGCCTGACTTCACAAGAAAACGCGTTTGACCAATTCCTAATACGGCGTATCCCTCCTGTATACATACGCCGTATCCATGAAGATAACTATTTGAAGATACAGTAAATCAAGTAAATTGGGAATGATATCACTGATTTATTATGAACGTAGCGCGCACTCCAAGGAATCCAGCCCAATACGCCGTATCGACCTTGCCAGATACGACGTATCGAGTCTTTTTCAGACACTATAAATAGAAGACTCAAAAACGAGTTTTCAGTGTGCAATATCATATTCTTTATACCATACTCATTAAAGACAAATTTTAGAAGAGAAGATCAGCCACCAAGGTCAAGCATTGATCACGAATCCATAGAAGACATCGTGTAATTTTTACTCTCTTAATCGTTTGATTTTCAATTGTTTGATTACACTTGTATAATTACAATGGTTGTGGGCTAATACCCTCGGGTATTAGCCATCTTAATGAAAGTTCAATGTTTGGTTTGTTTTAAAATTGATTTCTTAATTTATCGTTGATTGTATAATTATGTTTATCATCTCATACATGTTTATGTGTTTGAATATGCGACCTATCATTCAACTGGGTCTAGTGATACCTAAAAAGTAATCTAGATACCGGGATAGCTCTCCATATCGTGTTTTATATTACTAGACCAATAGGATCACAAATAACGTTCTGTCTTTGTCTTTAAATTATGAGCTTAGTTGGACCGGTAGGTGACCCGTTTATGTTCCAGCAATCATGCTCTTAATTAACTGATAAAGATTTGAATAGTGGACTACCAGTATATAAAACATCATCAAACAATAAGTGGGTGAAGTCCCGTTGGGCTAGGGTTTTAACAGGATCACCACTGCTTTGATTTCCTAAGATAGATTATAATTAAACTAAAGGATGCTTTATGCGGACGCATTAATTGTGAAAAGATTAATTGTGTCTAGGTCTTAGGATGATGACCCGCCTAAGTCTTAAGAATGATATGCCGCTTCGAGATAAGTAAATCATTGCACTAAAACAAATAAACCAGCATTGAACCGGATTTAATATGCCTAATACAGTTTTCTATCATTTGGCTTGTACCGCTTTTCTATCTTCTGATTTTCTTCTTTTATGTTTATTGTGTATTGAATTGATATTTGTTTCCACCAAACCTGTGCCAGTCTCTCAGGCTGAAAAAACCCCCATATCATTAGACAACGTATATAGCATAGGTTTAACCAGTAAATAGACTAATTAAAATACTAATAGAATATAGGATTAATGTTCCACTCTTAGTGTTCGACACCCTACTTACCGCGAACTCTATCTTGACCGGGTACACTGCTCGTTAAAGTATTGTTTTAGGTTTGTCGGCTAAATATAAATTTAAAACTTGATAATCAAATAATTGACCCTACACGACAGCACATCAGGTTTTTGGCGCCACTGCCGGGGAGTGAATTAATTAAACTTTATTCTTATTAGTATTTCTAACCATTAATTAATTTAGTTTAGAGTAATCTAATTATTTAAATTTTGTTTGTATTTATTCGCATTGTGTGTTTTAATTGTTTGTTTAAATTCCCGCATTTAATTGTTTTTAAATAGTATTCTGTTCTGACTGATCACCTGATACACCGTATCCACCAGTTGGATAGGACGTATCAAACCTTCTGCTCGGGATAACGTATTGAGTTTTACAGTCTAAATGACGTATCTGTTCTCTAACAATACGGCGTATTCCGTAAACTCTATACGACGTACTGACATTCAACAAACCTATACGGCGTATTCACATTAATTGGATACGGCGTATATGTCAATTGATACAATAGCAATCAGATCTTCTATATCCTACTAACAATTTCCTCCATGTTTGAGAAAGTGGTGATCGCTTGTCGCAACTCAGGATGGTACCAAGCTATGATGACGCAAGGAATGGGAATGTAGAGCATAATAACTTACAAATGATCACAACTTCCAAACTAAAAATCAGTGATAAATTCTTGAAAATATTACAGGACAACGCCTTCAATGGCATGGATAGAAGGGACGTTACCGATCACATTGCAAAGGCGCTCGAAATAACTGAATGGATTAAAATGCCTAATGTGGAAAAGAATGAACTACGATTACACGTCTTCTCAAAATCACTCAGTGAAGATGCCAAGACATGGTGGAACAGTGAAATAAATGAAACAACTATTACTTAGAGTGAACTGAACGATAAATTTTTTCATAAATATTACCCATTGTCCCATACTTGCAATAGCAAAATCCCTGATGACCTGGACAATGATACGGATTACTTTGAATTTATATATTGGCTGGCATTAAAGTATGACAACTATTGGGAGATTGACAAAAATACCAAAATTGGGCTATGGGAATTTTATGTGAATGAACGTACTAAAGGAGCGATTGGTGACCTCGATGAATACAAAGAACCATGCAAAAAGATATGTTCGGATACATTCTATAAACCCTATTTAGACGCGCGGGAAGCAAAAGACATTTACGAAGTCATTAATAGGGAATACTCCCCGATACCAATCCCCGCATGCCGCGATATCGGCAACTCAGACGAACTGTTCAGAACTGAAGAATTCACAGTCGTACAACATTAGATAGGCAATGATGAAGAATTTGTTACTGTAGGTCCAAGCAAAGTTAGCACTGTAGAAAGAACTCTTGGCAGCATGTCTTGTATCTACCACGAACTCTTCAACAAAAAAGATCGCGGATGGACGGTAACAAGTACCATATAAATGAAGTAAAGAGAGGAAAAAGTTTGAACTTAAAGACCAGCTAAAACAAAAGTGCTTCCCGGGAGACAACCCGGTCATTTTTATTGTTTTCCGCATTTTAATTGTTTGTTGCACGAGTCTGTCTTCCCAGACACTCTATACGGCGTATCAAAACCATCTGGATACGGCGTATAGACGTGTCTGGACGTTATCAGTTTTTTTTAAAAACTTAATATTTAATTTCCAGTAATTTAATTGTTTTTACAAGAACCATACAACGTATCCTAGGGTTTGGGATACGGCGTATTGATCCCTGTACAGTTGTGTGTTTAATTATTTTCTTGTACCATTATAACGAGATAGAATTTGCACTTGTCTTCTAATCTTTTATGTAGGACCTTGCTGAAACTATGATATGGTATATTCTGAAAAAGACATGTGTTGAACTTATCCGGGCATTCTGAAGCCCTAGTCAACACACCTTTTTGCTCAAGGACTCGTCTTGGAGAATTATCACGAGCAAAACATCAGGGAGTTTTCTGTTCTAATTCTAATTTCCCTTATTATTTAATTGTTTTATCTATACAACGAGGATGTTGTATAATTTAAGTAGGGGGATGGAGAATTAGAATGTACTTGTCTTCTTTTTTACAAAATAACATGCAAAGTGCTTAAAAACGACCAAAATTAAAAAAATTCAGCATGACTTTTGTAAAAATCACTAGTTACATTACCTAGCGCACTATAACCCTTGATACATATTGTGAGAATTAAGCCTATTCCGTTTCCAACTATTTACTAAAAATTCTACAAAATTATGAGTGTGTCGATGATGTAGTGGACTTTAGAACTTGACCTGGTATATCACTCGAGACCGCAATGATTAGTACTATGGATTTAGATGGAGGAACAAGTTCAACTGATAAATTTATAGGGTTAAACCAAAAATAGCCTACATGTCGTAAAATTAACTAACTACACTGGTTAGTTAACTCCCGTGTAACCCTTTGTTTACTCTCATTTATAGAGTACGATTCCCTAGAACAACCTGTTGAGCCATTCCTTTCTTTTTATACACCATATTATATGTTTCATTACACCTTTGCACCTTAGCCTACCGTGTAGATTAAGCCTATTTTAATCAATGTTGCTAGTTGCTTTCGTGTAAAGTTTTGTATTTCCTATGTCAAAGTGAAATTTTTCTATCTCTGTAATGGTCGGGAAATTGCACAATGCAATGGGAAAATTATGTAGCTCGTAAGTTTCGCTACTTTCGCGATTATAAATCATGTCCGAAGAAGAAGTACTACAAGGAAAAGATTATTCGGACGAATTATGATAGTAAAGACGGTGAAATAAAATCGAGATTTATGATGTATTGCAAAAAAAAGATAAGGAAGAAAAATAGTCGGTTCAAAAGAAGTGTATACCGAAGAAATTACTTGGAAGGATCGATTATTCGTTGATACGATACAAAAATCAACGATGTAAAGTCTTGTAAAAATTGGCCGATATCACCACTTATTCTGTAAAAGTTTGTAAAGAGCGGGATGTAAGGGAAGTTTACCGTTATGGGAACTCCAACTTAGGTTGTCTTTGTCATTTCTATGATCGAGACGTTTGTCTATATGTTCGAGTCTTTGTCATGAAACGGTCGAGGGAAAAGTTACTAGCAACCGTATCTTATTTGTTGGCTTTAATCTATTTGTTTTGTGAATTTTGTTTAACACCTATTTTACTTCCCTTTTACTAGCCAACACCTTAAAGTCCACTCGAACGAGGACTTGATTCGAGCTGCATGTCTATTCATGTCATTAAGGGCCATGTATGCATAGTACTCATGCCTTGTTGGATGACGACTTTCGGTGAAAGTTAGAAGCTCCCTACCCTATATCATTCTTCATCCTAACCGCTGGTTAAACACGAACATGGATGTGATCAGATTGTATGTGTCTATTCCGTCGTTACACCGTGTATGTACGATACAGCTGCTTTGTTGGTGTGGTTACATATGGAAAAGATTAGTAGAAAGATCAACCCTAAGCGCATCTAAACTCATTTAGCTTTTTGACTGTTCTTCCTTAGCTTTAGCGTGAGAGATGTGTATCCTTGCCAAGCTATGATACGAAGACATAACACAAGACCGAGCATTAAGCGTACTGAATAAATGTTGCACCTATACATAGTGAGTGATTCCTGAGTGTTTATTTCATTCCATATTTCGTGAGGAGTCTTGGTTATGTACAGGTGATTAGGACAAACAATGCTTAACAGAAAATCCTACACTTCAAAGGAGGAGCACATTTTCATAAACTAAAACTATTGTTAAATTCTACTTAAAAAAGACAAGTAGGTATTCAAGTGGGGTGAAATTTGATGACATCAAATAACGTCACTTTATTAAATCATTTAGACCCATCTGTTTTGCCCACTCTGATATATAATTGTTGCATAATTTAGTACTTACTAATTGCTTAAAGTTGATCAATTGCATAATTCAGGAGTGTTTTTGTGAAGACAGCTAAAAGCGCATAATTTAGAGCTAAAACGAAGAGTATTGAAGATTGTTGATTCTGACCAATACGCGTATCCAACAAAAGAGATACGGCGTATCAGCGCCTGACTTCACAAGAAAACGCGTTTGACCATTACCCAAGCTTCGGCGTAATCCCTCATGTATACATACAGTCGTATCCATGAAGATAACAAATTCGAAGGATACCGTAAATGCACAGTAAATTTGGTGAGTGATATCACTTATTTTTTAAAATATGAACGTAATGCAATACCCAGGAATCCATGCCCAATACGTTGTATCGACCTGCCAGAATGGGGCGACGTATCAGAGTCCTTTTCAGACATTATAAAAACAAGTATTTCAGTGTGCAATATCATATTTTTATACCATATCTCATTAAACGACAATTTTAGGAATAGAGAGATTCATCACCAAGGTCATAGCATTGATCACGAATCCATAGAAAAGACCATCGGTGTAATGTTTTATCTCATCTTAAAACTGTCGATTTCAATTAGATTGAATACACTTGTATAAATTACAAAGGGTATGTAGGTGCTAATACCCTTAGGGTAATTTTCCATCTTAATGAAAGTTCAATGTTTGGTTTGTTTTAAAATCGATTTCTTAATTTATCGTTAATGTTTAATTATGTTTATCACCTCATAACTTGTTTGGTAAATAGTGTTTGAGATTATGCTACCTATTCAATCAACTGGGTCTATGATACTAAAAAGTAATTAGATAACAAGGAAGACTCTCCATATGTGTTTTTATATTAACTGACCAATAGAAACACAAATACGTCTGTTCTTTGTCTTTAATTTTATAGCTTAGTTGAGACCTGGTAGGTGACCCGTTTATGTTTCAGCAATCATGCTCTTAATTAACTGATAAAGATTTGAATAGTGGACTACCAGTATATAAAACACCGTCAAACAATAAGTGGGTAAAGTCCCGTTGGGCTAGGGTTTTAACAGGATCACCACTGCTTTGATTCCCTAAGATAGATTATAATTAAACTAAAGGATGCTTTATGCGGACGCATTAATTGTGACAGGATTAATTATGTCTAGGTCTTAGGATGATGACCCGCCTAAGTCTTAAGAATGATATGTCGCGTCAAGATAAGTAAATCATTGCACTAAAACAAACAAACCAGCATTGAACCGGATTTAATATGGCTAATACAGTTTTCTATCATTTGGCTTGTACTGCTTTTCTATCTTTTAGTTTTCTTATTTTGTGTTTATTGTGTATTGAATTGATATTGGTTTCCACCAGACCTGTGCCAGTCTCTCAGGCTTAAAAACCTCCCATTTCATTAGACAACGTATATAGCATAGGTTTAACCAGTAAATAGACTAATTAAAATACTAATAGAATATAGGATTAATGTTCCACTCTTAGTGTTCGACACCCTACTTACTACGAACTCCTTCTTGACCGGGCACACTGCTCGTTAAAGTATTGTTTTAGGTTTGTCGGCTAAATATAAATTTAAAACTTAATAATCAAATAAATGACCCTACACGACAGCACATCAAAGGCCAAAGACAAGTCAGAGGAAAAGCGACTTGAGGATGTTCCGACTGTACGAGACTTTCCGGAAGTCTTTCCAGAAGACTTGCCTGGATTACCACCGACGCGACAAGTTGAATTTCAAATTGACTTAGTCCTTGGTGCTGCACTGGTAGCACGAGCCCCGTATAGATTAGCGCCGTCAGAACTACAAGAATTGTCTACTCAGATGCAAGAACTTTCTGACAAAGGGTTCATAAGACCAAGTTCCTCACCCTAGGGAGCTCCGGTCTTATTTGTCAAAAAGAAAGATGGATCTTTTCGGATGTGTATCGACTACCGTGAACTAAACAAACTTACTGTGAAGAACCGATACCCACTTCCAAGAATCGACGACTTGTTTGATCAGTTGCAAGGGTCAAGAGTCTACTCTAAGATCGACCTGAGATCTGGTTATCACCAACTCAGAGTTCGGGAGGAAGACATTCCAAAGACAGCGTTTAGAACACGCTACGGTCACTATGAGTTTCAAGTGATGCCGTTTGGACTGACCAACGCACCGGCGGTATTCATGGATCTGATGAATCGGGTGTGCAAGCCATATCTGGATAAATTCGTGATAGTTTTCATCGATGACATTTTGATCTACTCCAAGAATAAGAAGGAGCATGAAGAGCACCTTAGGTTAATCTTGAGATTACTTAAGAAGGAGGAATTGTACGCCAAGTTTTCAAAGTGTGAATTTTGGCTTTCAAAGGTACAGTTTCTCGGTCACGTGATTGATAGTGAAGGCATTCACGTGGACCCAGCTAAGATTGAGTCAATCAAGGATTGGGCATCGCCCAAGACTCCGACAGAGATTCGTCAATTTCTAGGTCTTGCTGGCTATTACCGATGATTTATCAAAGGTTTCTCAAAAATTGCCAAGCCTATGACGAAGTTGACTCAAAAGAGCGTGAAGTTTGATTGAGGTGAAAAGGCAGAAGCTGCATTTTAGCTGTTGAAGCAAAAATTATGTAGTGCACCTATTTTGGCTTTACCCGAAGGTAGTGAAAACTTTGTGGTTTACTATGATGCTTCTCACAAAGGGTTGGGCGCAGTTTTGATGCAAAGGGAAAAGGTCATAGCCTACGTGTCACGCCAACTCATGATTCATAAGAAGAATTACACTACGCATGACTTAGAACTTAGAGCTGTAGTGTCCGCACTCAAAATGTGGAGACATTATTTGTACGACACGAAGTACGTTGTGTTCACTGATCATAAGAGTTTACATTATATTCTTGATCAAAAAGAGTTGAACATGAGACAACGCTGATGGTTGGAACTGTTAAGTGACTACGATTGCGAGATTCATTATCATCCGAGGAAGGCGAACATGGTGGCTGATGCGCTAAGTCGCAAGGAAAGGATTAAGCCACTACGAGTTCGAGCCTTAGTTATGACTATTGGTTTAAATCTTCCTAATAGAATTTTGAATGCTCAAGCTGAGGCAAGAAAAGAGGAGAATTATAGAACTGAAGATTTGTGTGGTATGATTAAGAAGCTTGAACCCCGTGCTGACGGAACGTTGTGTTTAAGAAATAGCAGTTGGATACCCTGTTATGGTGACTTGAGAGCTTTGATTATGCACGAGTGGCATAAATCAAAGTATTTGATCCATCCTGGATCAGACAAGATGTACCAAGATCTGAAGAAACTGTATTGGTGGCCCAATATGAAAGCCGAGATTGCCACATACGTCAGTAAGTGTCTGACCTGTGCTAAGGTCAAGGCCGAATGCCAAAAACCATCTGGTTTGTTAGTTCAACCTGTGATCCCGGTGTAGAAATGGGAAAACATTACAATGGATTTCGTTACTAAATTTCCAAAGACGTCAACTGGACAAGACACAATTTAGGTAATTATTGATCGCCTTACTAAATCCGCTCATTTTCTACCAATGAGGGAGAACGACTAGATAGAGAAGTTGACTCGACAATACTTGAAGGAAGTAGTCATGAGGAATGGTGTGCCCGTTTTGATCATTACTGATCGAGATGGTAGATTTACATCTTAATTCTGGAAATCGCTTTAGAAATCTCTAGGTACTCAATTGGACATGAGTATGGCTTATCACCCTTAGACCGATGGCCAAAGTAAAAGGACCATCCAAACCTTGGAAGACATGTTATATGCTTGTGTGATCAATTTTGGAAAAAGTTGGGATAGGCATCTACCCTTTGTAGAATTTTCATACAACAATAGTTATCACACGAGTATCAAAGCTGCACCATTCGAAGCACTGTACGGTCGTAAGTGTCGATCGCCTGTCTGTTGGGCTCAGGTTGGAGATGCTCATCTCACTGGCCTAGACATCGTTCATGAAACTACATAAAAGATCATCCAAATCAAGAAACGTATACAAGCTGTACGTGATAGACAGAAGAGCTACGCCGATAGGAGACGTAAGCCTTTGGAGTTTCAAGTTAGAGATAAGGTTATGTTGAAGGTATAGCCATGGAAAGGGGTGATACATTTCGGCAAACGGGGGAAGCTGAACCCTCGTTATTTTGGACCTTTCAGGGTACTTGCTAAAGTTGGAACATTCGCTTACCGACTTGAACTCCCGAATTAACTAAGTCGTGTCCATAGTACTTTTTGTGTAAACTTTAGTTATCATATATATCGTGTTTAGGAGTCAAAAATTTCATGGTCACCCCTCCCCCTCTACTCCAAATACACGCATACACCCACACTTAATTAATTCAAAGTGCATCTTCCATCTTTAATTTAAATTTCAAGCCTCACATGCAAGATAGTGACATTTTTGTAATCTTAATCCGTGCATACACTTGTGACTTCTTACACTCTTTGTCTTCATACACCATGGAGGACCACAACTCCACTAAGCATTTCATTTAATTATTTTGGCTAAGAAGCAAGACTTAAACCCCCTCATTTGTCTTCGTCGTTCGAACCATAGGGACACCAAGGGGAGTCCAAGATAATTTTCATAAGCCGTGGTTCACATAATATCTCTAAACCCTAGAACCTTGTCCCTATAAATACCATGTTATAACACATTCTAGGTCATTTCTCATTTCCAAGCCTCACAAAAATTTCTTTTCCTCTATTTCTTTCTTCCTTGCTCACAACTCCAAACAAACACCCTCTTAGGGTTTATTTTTCTTGATTTCCTTCAAGATCCAAGTATTCTAGGTTGATTCTTGTTCATATCTAAGGTGGTTACAAGTGTTGGTTCTTTGATTCCAAGGGTTTGTTCAAGATCTATAGTTAGGGTTTTGATTTATTCAAGTGGGTTTTGCAAGATTTACTTTGGGGTTTTAAGATCTAAGGTGTTCATAGTTAGATCTTGTGTTTTCATCTTGATATCTCTTCTTCTTGTAAGTATGTTCTTGATCTTTCTTTTATATCTCTCTTTTCTTGATCAAGTCTTATATATATCCTTAGTGTTTGTGTTATTTTCAAAAAGAAACTAGTGGGTTTATAAACTAATAAAGTTTTCATATGTTCTTGATGTTATTACTTTGATTATGGAAAGGATGAGTGAACTTGTGGGTTGAAACAAAGAGGATAATGGAACTAGAATAGATTCAAGTGTGGTTTTGATTGGATGGATTAGTAGTGAACGGGGTTAGGTTAGTATAGGCACTATTGTGAAGTTTGGATGGATTTTTTGGAGCGTTTGTGAAAAATATAGTTGCTGATCTGGTTTTGTTTTGAGGAATTGGGCGACTTAAAAATGTTTTCATTAGGGGAGAACGTAGTTTTTAGAGATCTTGTTTCGAATAGATAGATTTTCATATGTCGAACGCTAAAAGCGGATTTAAAACGGCCAAGTTATGGCGAAATAAATTTTGGAACACTTTTTGGAAAAATACTTATTTAAGTTGCTGATTGGAAATTAAAAAGAGGTTTTCGGACACTTTCGAGTTTATTTGAGCTTTTAAAACATTGGTGAAACGTATATAGACACTAGTATATTAAGTAAAAACTTTATAAACGTCACAAATATATTGTCGGGATTTCTAAAACGGGAAACTTCTAAAAATAGTAACTTTTGATATTTATTAGCGAGATGGACTTGAAGTTGCGTTTTAGGTTTAAGTTAGCGCGATCTATATAATTAATCATCGATATATTAGGGACAGGTATTAACGTCCCGAAACTTAGAACTTTCCTAAAATAGTAACTTTCCGAAAATAGAAACTTTTCGTAAAACATGACGTAACGTAACTATAAACCTTACAGTTTCTTAAGGACACGTTTTTACTTTATAAACTAAAGCGCAAACACTTATGGATGTCTATTTTTCTTACAAGCGTATTATCCGATGTTTCATGTTTATTTCTCGTTTCTAAAGCGCGTCTATTAATTAGGTCGCGGTTAGAGTTGTTCGTTATCGTTATTCACTTTGTTGAATATCTTGCTCACTACTTGCTTAAGGTGAGTTCATAGCCCTACGTTTTTGCTACTTTGCTTTACTATTTGGGGTGAGAAACATTGCTTGGTTTTAAACATTGGACACAAATGCTTTACGTTTTTCCCAATCTTGTTTACGTGTTGCCTAAGTAAATGTTGAAACTTGTATTTGCCTGTAGTTATCATGAACCGTTAGTTACTTTATGATCAGTTTAGATTGGTAAGTGAGCGGCGTGTGTTGTATAATAGATCTATTTGGACTAATAATCCCCGTCTATGTAAGTAGCTTCTTACTTGATCAACGGACTTATACTTTGTAGAGTGATACGTAAAGCGCACATGATTGGAACCCGTCAGTGCAAGTTTATTCTGCATTTACGCATGGCTTCAATTACATTTAGCCTCGGTTTCATAAGCTGTATTTTAGGTTTAGTTGAACATTAATACCTTTTTATGTGATTATGTTTCTGTTTATAAAAGTTTCACATGCGATCGTAAGTCGGATTGAGATCGTAAGATCCTTCCAAATTTTCATGTTCTGTAAGCAACAAGATAAACGATGTCAAACTTTTTTATTATCTAGTCATCATCAATATAAAATTTATTATTATACCTCTTTGAAAATGTTAAAGTTCATAATTTAAAATACCAAAGTAAAAGTAAAACACAAAAAAGTCAAGTTTCAATCGTCACATTCACGATTTAGCGGAATAAAATTACATAACATGCGTAATAAACGTCTCAAAACAAAGTACTTCACTAGTATCACTACAATTAAGCTATCTTAATTAAAACTTAAAGGTTAATAGTTAAAACTATGAAAAGGTAAAAGAAAAAACAACAATTACCTGTAAAAAAATTTTTGCTTAAGGTAACTAGAACATGAGAAGAAGAACCCTAATTTGTTTCATGTAATTTCAATTGGGGGAAAGTAGATAATTAGGTTTATTGATTAGAAAATCTAGAAATGAAACGTCAATACTTGTTACTGAGATCAGCGGACTCGTATTGTTCTTTTTTGGGCCTAAAAAAGTAATAGGCTAGTAAGTATGTAAGTCAATAAGTTAGTAACTTGGTAATTTGGTAAACTCGTATCGATACGCGATCCTACGATATTACGCGCGAGTTTACGATCCTACTTGCTATCCTACACTGATCATACACGATTTTATCAGGTGGGCACGTAAGATCGTACGATCTTACGTGTAAACTCGTGAGTTTGACAGCCTTGGTGTGGATGTCTTTATTTGCTATATGGTGTTGCCTTGCATTGGACCCATTTTCAAGAACTATTATCATCTGTTTTAACATCGTTGTCAATTTCTAAAACTTTTATTCGCTTCTGCATATTATTTGTGAACCTATGTAAAACTTTAACTATTTTCAATTAATGCAATGATGTTGGATTTCTAAACGTACCCTTAGAGGTCGTTCTTTGTATCTTGTGTGATGTATATTATGACGTCACACCCTCGGACACGTGTTTCCGTCCCGTTTAGAGGTGTGACAACAACTGTCATTTTTCAACTACTATTACTGGGGGTGTTGTTTCAATTTCCTGTTTGGTTAACAACGGTTATATTCATACATTTACGAATTATGGTATTTTTGTTTTGAAAGATAATGTGTTTTATTTTAATGCGATTCCACGTGATGGTATTTATGAAATAGATATGCATAATCTTTATCTAAATGTTAGTTCTATGTTTAATGTTAGCAACAAAAGAGCCAAACATGCGTTGGGACACTAGTAAATAAGAAACGCATGGACAAGCTTCAGCGTGATGGGATCTTACAAGTCACTCACGATGAATCACTTGAGAAATGCAAGTCTTGTATATTTGGGAAGATGGTGCGCAAGCCTTTTCCACAACAAGTGGAAAGAGCTAAGGACCTATTAGGACTTATACACACTGATGTATGTGGCCCTTTTAGAACTGTGTCAAGAGAGGGTGCTAGTTACTTCATCACCTTTACATATGATTTCAGCCGTTATGGTAATGTTTACTTGATGAAACATAAACATGAGGTATTTGAAACATTTAAGGTCTTTCAAAATGAAGTTGGAAATCAACTTGGTAAAAAGATAAAGGCTATTCGATCCGATCGAGGAGGCAAATACCCGAGTCATGAGTTTGTTAATCACATGAATAGTTATGGTATTATATCCCAAATTACTCCACCTTATACACCACAACATAACGAGGCGTCTGAGAGGAGGAATCGAACTTTACTTGATATGGTTTGATCCATGATAAATCTAATAACTCTGCCCAAATCCTTTTGGGGATATGCTCTCGAGTCTGTTGTTTGCATTCTCAATATGGTTCTAACCAAGAAGGTTGAAAGGACGCCTTATGAAATATGGCACGGGAAAGCTTCCAAGTTGTCCTACTTTAGGGTTTGGGGTTGTGAGGCACTCGTGAAACGAGACACGCCTGACAAACTTGATCCTAGATCCACTAAGTGTATCTTTGTAGGATACCTAAAGGAAACGATGGGTTACTACTTTTATTATCCACTCGAGAACAAGATTTTTGTTGCTCGAAATGCTGAGTTCTTTGAGAATAGTCTCATGGTACAAGAAGCGAGTAGGATTCATGGACTTCTCAAATCGAGTAGGAGTGACGAAGGACTTGAATTAATTTAAAAAGAAGATACACAACCTTCTGAAAATACTAGCGAAGTACATAATGAGGTCGCGCCTATTGAGGTCGCCCCCAAAATGTTGAAGCTCCTATTTATATATCCGCAAGGATACCTTAAGCACCAGATAGATACGGTTTCTATATTGATGTTGAGGAATATGAATTAGAGGATCTTAATGTACCTCCTAATTATAAGGCTTCATTATTAAATCCTGAATCTGACAAATGGCTTGAAGCTATGAATACAAAAATGCAATCCATGAAAGATAACTAAGTCTGGGTTTTGGTTGAGCTTCCTCCTAATGGTCGAAATGTTGGGAGTAAATGGATTTTCAAGAAAAAGACTAACATGGATGGAAAGGTACACACCTTTAAAGCTTGTCTAGTAGCAAAAGGCTATACCCAAACCTACGATGTAGATTATGTGGAAACATTCTCTCTTGTTGCAGACATTAGAGCTATAAGGATTCTTTTAGCCATAACTACGTTCTATGACTATGAGATTTAGCAGATGGATGTCAAAACCGCTTTTCTAAATGGTCACCTAAGCGAGGACGTATATATGGTGCAACTTGAGGGGTTTTTGGATCCAAAACAACCTAACAAAGTATGCAAACTTCAACGTTCCATTTGTGGATTGAAGCAAGCATCTAAAAGTTAGAATAAAAGGTTTGATGTAGAAACCAAGAAGATTAGCATCCTGATGAGCCATGTGTATATCTCAAAGCTAGTGGGAGTAATGTTGCATTCCTAATCTTGTATGTCAATGATATATTACTCATGGGAGATAATGTTACAATGCTGCAAGAGGTTAAATCTTGGCTTTGTAAGTGTTTTTC
Source organism: Tanacetum coccineum (assembly GCA_026074375.1). Lineage (NCBI taxonomy): Eukaryota > Viridiplantae > Streptophyta > Magnoliopsida > Asterales > Asteraceae > Tanacetum > Tanacetum coccineum. Next base: position 30,179 of record BQNB010027917.1, read on the forward strand.
TATGAAAGATTTAGGAGAAGCAACATACATCCTTGAAATCAAGATCATACATATAACAACCTTCAAACCTCAAATTTACCCACCTCCTTATAAAATTCCAAACCATCTAAAAACATACCACCATTTTAACCTAATCTCTCTAAAAAACATAAATTAACTTAAAACATACATTTAACTTATCACAACCATACTCAACCTCATAAAATGATATCACTCAACTACATCTCTCATACAATCGCATCACACACACTACATTCCACAAACACACCCAAAACTAAAACACACGCGCGCACTCACAATAAAAAACTAAACACGCGAAAGACAGAGTGTCATTTTCAACCATCATACATAACCCTAAATAACATATCATCTCTCAAATAATATATTCCAAACAAACCACACTTTACTCTTAATACACATTATCATCCCTCGCTGTGTGTGTCTAGATAGCATTTCAATCTATAATTAACGATAGATATTCACTCCACAAAAACACTCACTCCGCTCTCACTCTACATACAAATCATCATACCCTCACATCCCATACTTCATCTTACAAAAAGCTCTGCTTATCACCCTTCCGCCCGCCTCATACATACACTCACTCACACCCCCCCTTCATTCTTATCTATAATTACATATCCCATTATCCCTCCGCACAATAGTGTGTTAGTTACTTCCATCTCAATTTTTCTCCAAAACCCTTTCCACACATCTGTGTGTATACCAAACCACAGTCACGCTCTCCTATCAATAAACTCCCTAACACACACTCGCACATGTGTCATCAATAAACTTCTACATTCCAATCTTATTTTAAACACCACATCAAAAACCATACACGAATTGATATATATACTCAGACTCTATACAAACTCATATCAAAAACAAATCTACTAGATATCCACCACCTCACACTACACCCTCTCAAAACACACATAATAAATAAACATTTACCTTGGCTACAACTGCCTTAGCTCGTGTTTGACGAACCTTGGACTTGCTCTCGATGATTTTTAAACACTCGCGAGGCATTTTGTCCAAAAAGTTTCCACCTGCTGCGGAGTTTAATGAATCGTTAGTCGGGCGGTGACCACCTTGTAGCTTGTAATCGGTCAAGGCGGGATTAATCGGCAATTAATCGGATTGACATTTTTTGCCAAATTTGGGTATTTCCAGCAAGTTTTGTGTATTTCTGTTGAGTTTTAGATATTATTGGCTGGTTTTTTTCTAAAAAACAACTTGTAATAGAGTTAAACAGTTAATGTAAGTGATCAAAACAAGATTTACGGTGAGTTTTAGGTACTTCCGGCAAGATTAGAAGGTTTTCGGCAAGTTTGACCACCGTTGATCGCCGTTGTCCATGGTTGACCTATTTGTTTGACCCTGTTACATTAATCGGTAAGGTTGGTGGCCATGTAGCGTCTAATCGGTGATTAATCAGCCTTGTAGACCTTGTTTTGCAATACTGGAAAACCCCCATATCATTAGACAACGTACATAGCATAGGTTTAACCAGTAAATAGACTAATTAAAATACTGATAGAATATAGGATTAATGTTACACTCTTAGTGTTCAAGACCCTACTTACCGCGAACTCCATCTTGACCGGGTACACTGCTCGTTAGAGTGTTGTTTTAGGTTTGTCAGCTAAATATAAATTTAAAACTTGATAATCAAATAATTGACCCTACATGACAGCATATCACACACCCTGTATACAGGACCCACGAATCTAAAGTTGTAGTATTGTGAAGTTCGATCATAAACATACTTGAGTGACTACCTTTTTCGACTTTTCCGTCTTTAAGGTCCTTAAGATATTTTGGGCAGCTATGCTTCCAGTGCCCCTTTATGTTGCAGTAGAAGCACACTGCTTCCTTTAGATCGCTTGTAGGTGCAATCTCAGATTCAACCTTTCTCTTAGACCCACGATCGGACTTTCCTTTTGTGGCCTTTCCATTCCACTTGGAATGAGAAGTCTTTCTTTTCTTTGCATTATGACCAACAGTCAACATAGGAGCTGCTAACGTAGAGGGCACATCAATTTTCTTGATCCCTGGCTCAGCGGTTTGCAACAAGCTATGGATTTCCATTATTGAGGTCTCTTTCCTGTTCATTTGATACGAGAGCAAAAACTAATTGTAATCAGCTGGCAGATCGGATAGGATTATGTTGATAGAAAGCTCAACATCGAACACCATGTTTAGAGATTCCAATATGTTAAATTACCCTTTCATCTCTAAGATGAAAGCACAAATAGAGGCTCCAGGTTTTGGTTTGCAAGCCATGAGGGATTTGACAACATCAAGGCGTTCCTTGCTTGCCTTTGCCTAAAACATTTCTTTGAGCTGTTGGTTCATTTCATAAGCCTAAGTGTTCTCAAAAGTCTTTTGTAGTTCAGGGCTCATGGAAGATGCCATGATGCATGACACTTTGTTTGCATCATCATATTGCTTTTGGTGAGCTGCAATCTCTTCTTGGGTTGAATCATCATCGATTGTGGGAATTTACTCATCGAGAACATACTATTTGTTCTCGTACCTTAGGGTGAACCTAAGGTTTTGCAACAATCCATATAGTTAGGACCGATGAGTCTTTCCCTCCCAAGAACTGAGAGTAATGAGAAGTTTGAGTTATGTACGGGATTGGGAGCGGGAGGATTGACACCATTTTTAGTAGACATCTATTAGATAAAATAGTTTTAGTTAGCATGAATATACTTTAATTATTACCCAATTTTAAATTAAGGCTAGGATTCATATTTTAGATTCGTTTATGAAGAGGGTTTTCGTAATCACATCACGAATTTATTTTAGGTAGACAATGTTTTTGTCAATTTCATTCTCTATGAAATTCCTAGTTCTTTTGAGATTCATTGATTTTGATCAATGGCATTGATGTGCGGTCATCGTAGGACTTCTAGACGAAAAGTTTTACAACTTCCTAGGCAGTGCACCTAATCATTGTAGTGTAGTATAGGCAAGACTCAGGGTTGTTTATCGTTCACTCGAGGAATAGGTTGGGAAGGCTTGATCACGGTCTAACATAATTCTAAGGGTTGATGGAAGATTATTTTGTATTTTGTATTTATGGAAAGCAGTAAAATCATATAATTGGAGGGAGATTTGGTTTTAGCTATTTAAACTAAATAACAACTACGCTACTGGTGATAACAATAAGATAAAAGATTGTGTTTATTTAATCATGTATTACTCCCTAGATTGCTTCTCCTAGTGTTGTTTCCTTGTCACACTTATGATGATCTATGTGACTATTTCCTAAATCATGAACGAATTGCACGAACCCGCCGTCTACTTAGTATCCCGTTAGAGCAACGCACCTGTAAGGTAGTATGAAGACTATTACAAGGCCCCTAAGAGTACACTAAGTGCATGTGAAATATATTAAGAGTGGATCAACCGTATTAGGGGGCAAGGTAGTATGAAGATTGTTATCGATGGTATCCTTTCTACACAATCATGTTTTCCTAGACATATCAACTGCGATACAGACAAAAGATGGTTTTCTAAGACCTAACATGCACATCCATCACAAGAAGCAACATCACTAAGATCTACATTCTAGGTTTCATACAATCATAAACAAACACAATAATAGGTTTAGCCAAGCATGTTAAAGATTAAGCAAGAACAATAAATAATCACACAACACATAGACATATTGAATGATTAAGTAAACCTTACTTGATTAAAACATGAATTAGAAGAAGTACAATAGGGTTTTTAGGCCCTAAAATCGTCTCCTACAGCTGCTAAATGAACTAGGGTTCGTACCCTCTTTTTATTCTAAAGTTACACACTCAAAACCCTAAATTTGGGTTTGTATATATAAGAAAAACAACGCGACGGCGTCGCGTTTTAGTCGTGACGCCGTCGTAAGTAGAATCTTCTAGATCTGCGTATGAGTCGGTGCGGGCTGACGCCGTCTCAAAATGTTGTGACGCCGTCACTTTATGGGTTGTGACGGCGTCGTGTATAGCTTGTGACGCCGTCTCCAGGCTCTGTGAGCACAAATCTTCAAGAGTCTTGGTGTTGGTCCGTAATCTTGTCCGTTTCTTCTCCAAATGAGCCCAAGTCACGTGTAAATCTTCCAAATGTCTTCCAAATGAGAAATACCTGAAAAGGAACGATTAAGTACCTATTTTGGGCATAAACACACGATTTTGAGGGTTAAACGACCCCGAAAAAGTGTATAAAATGACACCTCATCAAATACCCCTACACTTGGGATTTGCTTGTCCTCAAGCAAATGGGCTTTTCTATCTAGACAATAACAATATGAGGGGTCATTTTACCTACTCTTTAAAAATATTCTACAACACAACCTTCTAGACCTCGTAATTAAAAGCACGGAAAATATACACTAGCACCTCACATAAGTGTTTGGGATTCTCTCTTTCACTCAGTTGTATAATAAATTATAACATATGGGGGAAACAGAAAATACAAACACCTCCATTAATCGTCATCAGCAATATACATTAAATATGTTGGTAAAGGATACACTCCACCTCGCTAGGTGCCCACAGCATTAATCATTACTATTGGAGGTTTTTAAAGGGCTTGTGGGGTTGGTGTAAGATAAACATCCCCCCGCTGGGAAACGGAACGGATGGGATACATATGGGTGGCTTGGGTGAATTTGGAGATGGCATGATGTATAGTAGCTATTATTACACGAATACAGTTGTTGGTTGCTAAGCCAAGACTCAGACGAAGATATACAAACTCTACACAACTCTACATCAATCTCTTTTTTTTAAATAACATAATACATCACATGGGTTAATACAATAGTACCTCACTTGAGCTTTTGCATGCTCCAATATTTACAATTCTAACTAATGACCCGTATTGAGGTGGATCAACATACATAGTAGAACATTTGATCACGAAACATATTAGGGGTTTTGACATAACTTTTCTTCCCCATTCCTTGTGTGAAATAAATACTACCCATGTATACCTAATCGTCCAATACTGTATTTTAAAAGGATAAGAAGAATTAAGCAACCGTGTACTAATTAAATTAACTTGGGTTAAACACATAATGTACTAAAAAATGAGTATATATACGGTAGGCTAAGCTTTTGGGATGTAACAATTGGTTAAGGGTGATAATGCTCTTTCATTAATAGTCCAGATTAACCAGAAAATTACGAGAACCGTGAAAAAGGATAGGCTCGGAGGGTTGTACTAGGGGTATCCTACACTAATAATGAGTGCATGACAAGGGTATGGGATAGTTATATGATCGGTGTGACCATCATAACAATTACAGGTTTAAAACATGGGTTAATCCTAATGCCTCTGATTAAGAAAATCTTAATACTTACTATGCAGTCTCGGAATGCATCATAAAAACAAGTTCTAGAATTTAAAATACTACCGGTACACTGTCATAATCCTAAAGTAACCGATACCAATGTTCCAAAAAAGGCGACAAAACCATGCATACACATCTGTAACGACAAAATAGACACACATGATTGCTCACTCCTTAACTCGAACAAGATAAAGGTATAATATCTAAGGGCGAACCTCACATTGTAGGGGTGGAATTTTGAGGGTTTTGTGCTAGTCATATAAATTCCTATCCATAAGACGCTATTAATACCTGGTTTTTGTCGGTATGTGTTGTAAAAAATTTTAAATTTGGGTAAAAATCACCCTCTTATGTTATGTTTCGATATATTACCCATCATTTTAAGGACAAATCAAATGACAAATGAAAGAATAGTTTCTAAGGCTTATTTCCCCCCTACACTTATTTTGAACATTGTCCCCAATGTTCTCTAGAAGTGCCCATAAAAACAGATAAAGGGAAAAGAAAACAAGGAAAAGAAACTAGTACTCCCCTGGTTTGCTCAATAATGGAGAAGAAACATGCGATAACTGGTTAAATCGTCATCTAAGAATTGTCTAATGAAGCTTTCTAAGAACTTCTGAGCTTCTTCTCATCAAATATAACCTGTAATCAAAGACAAAGACAGCTATACCAAGCATAAAATGTGCGTTTTACCAAATATACAATGTGAATTTAGGGTTCGACTAGATAAAACAGTAAAGATAAGATGAGAGAATTGTTAGATTCGTAGTTTTATGCAGGTTTATAAAAGAATATTACATATTTTAAATGTTGTACAAGTTTTATTTTCAAAAATAATTAAAAATTTTATGTTTTCTGGACCTGGGCGTTTGACGCCGTCGGGGTTGGTGTGACCCCGTCACAGGTGTCGTGGTGATGGCGTCGCGTGTTAATCGTGACGCCTTCTCCACGTTCTGTGAAAATCGAATTTTTGTTTTTGATGAAAAATTTCCTGCACTTGAATCCATAAGTTAATTCATGTACAAATAGCTGCATAAAACCTAAGATTTCACAATTCAATCATATGACGCGAATTAATCTAAACAATTTATTAAACATTCTTAAACTTGGCTTAAAAGCCGGATAAATTCCCCTACACTTATTGTTGCAAAATACCTTTGATTGAAATTAAGACGAAGTTAAAGACAAACAAAGCATGATTACAAGATAGTTCAAACATAATAAAACAAACTATAAATAATTAAAACACATGAGACACTCCTAATCTGCGGGAAAGGTAAATTGGGTTGCCTCCCAAGAAGCACTTTTCTTTTAACGAGTCTTGTAGCTAGACTCGAAGTCCTACTACTCCTTGAGCTTGATGATACTTACGTGGTTGGTTTTGAGTTTTTCAATTGTCTCCCTATCTCTCTTATAATTACGTCCAAGGTTCATGCAAGCTTTGTAATATCCTTTTCTCTTTTCAAGAACATGCTTAAATCCTATTTTTCTAACCTTCAAGCTATCCACAAAGAACGCTTCAAACTTATCTTTTTCTAAAGGGGATACCCGATCTAGTTCTTTTGTCCTTTAGGGTATTCTAAACACAACATTGTCGTCTCTCTGGGTAAACCTAATCAATCCTAAGGATTTGTCATAAGTGAGCTTAGATGTTCGCGCAAAAGGTTGTCCCAAGACTACTTCATTTAACCCACTATTAATGATGCTTCCTAAATCTTCTAGAATCATAAAGTTCATAACATAAATGAAGCATCCAATAAATATATGCATGTTCTTGGCTCTTCCAATGAAGTTGCAAAACTTGTATGGTTGGTATGGGTTCCTACGTGCTTGAAAGGGTTTTTCTCTTATTTTGTTGTAATAAGCACAAGACATGATGTTGATAGGAGATTGTAGATCAATGTATGCATGGCACGTGTAGATGGTGCCAATTACACAAGGGATCTTTAAGCTCCATGGGTTACCTTTCCTAATTTTGGGCTCTAGGGTTGAGAAGGGGGGTTGAGGTTCTCCTAACAGTTTTTTATGGTAAACTAATTCTTCTTCAGTAGGGAACCTATCTTTGAACAATCCTTCTTCAATATTGTTTCTTTGTTGTGTCCTTAATTCAAGTTCCTTAATTCTCTCCTCAGGGCAGAAAATCTCAGAGTCAGAAGATTGGTTGGTCATTTCATTAATGGTTTTGAAAAGGAGAGAGTCAATAGTCTGCCTCATTGCTAATAGCTTGCTTATTCGGGCTGTGAACTTAGCATAAGTAGTGTCAAGGGATTCCTAAGAAAGAGATTCTAAGTTTGATGATGGATTCACATTCTTCATAGTGAAGAATGGAATAGTGAATGGAAATTACGAACAAACACACAAAGAAGATATAGACTACGAGAAAGCTAATATGCGGAAATTATATTCTCACTTGAAAGGATTCAAGCGAGTAGAACTAAGCTAAACTATGATCAAAACATAACTATTCCCTAGGCGGCAGCGCCAAAAACATGATGTATGGTCGTCGTAAGACTTCCACACAAGAAGTTTTATAACTCCCTAGGCAGTACACCTAATCGTTGTAGTGTAGTATAGGCAAGACTCGGGGTTGTTTATCGTTCACTCGAGGAATAGGTTAGGAAGGCTTGATCACGGTCTAACAGAATTCTAAGGGTTGAGAGAAGATTCTTTTTGTATTTTTTGTATTTTAAGGAAAGCAAGTAAATCATATAATTGTAAAATTTGCTATTTTTTTAATTTCTATTAGAATACTATTTCGATTATACTAAAAATTGTGGTAGGTTTTTATCCCCAAGGAAACCTTAATGGGCTTAAAGTGTGTGAAAGGATAATGAAATTTTTCTAAGATATCTCCTAAGATAAGTTAGATAATTTATCTTTTTATTACATAAACAGACTTAATAGAACAGATCAGTACTAAACTATAGTATGCAGACTTAACTTAGTACTGGTAGACTTAATATGTCTACAGATTAAGTTGTAACTACAAGACTTAAGGGTCTGGTTAAAATAATCCTAACAATCTCCCTAACTTGAAATTACTTTTGATTTCAGTTTCTTTGAGAGTTTCCTTATAGTTCTGAGGATTTGTTAGCATTATCTTTGGAATTATTTTGAACTAACACCTTTTAATTGTCACACTGAATTTGAGTCAACTTATCTTTAGTATCATAATAAAGATTACAGAACAAGTTCTATTTTAGAACATTGAATAAGGAAATTGATATTTGTACATCAAATTATAGTTTCAGTTATTTATACTTCCAGTGGTTTTAACTTGTGAGGGTGGAATAATTGAAAATTTAAGGCTTTGATGTTTTCTTTACAGTTGCCATAAACTTGTAAGTAAGAATGTTTGGTTTATAAACCATGGTATAATGATAACATTTTTATTTAGTAATGAAACATGTGAGTTGAATTACCATATATTTTTAGCAAATGTAAGTATTAACGGATTAGATAAAGCCTTTACAAGTAATGTTTGTTTGGGGTGTAGTATCTTTGGTGGAATAATGGCATACCTGGTGGACTAGTAACAGTTCAATATTGGACTTATATTGTAAGTTTGAGTACCACCGTTTTGGAAACTGTCAACATATAAATGGTTTTTCAGCCCTTTCCACAAGTACTTGTGGTAGCAACTCTTTACTAAATAAATATGGTGAGTTGATAACCATAAGTTTTTGGCAAATTGATCAGCCATAAAGGATTTGAGAAGTCTTTACAAGCGAGTTTGTCTGGACTAGAGTCCTTATGTCTGTTAAGCATGATGGATGATACCATTTGTTGTGTTTAGTGCTTAGCAACTCCACCAAGTGTTATCTTTTCTTCCATTTACATAAACAGCTTCTCTTATCTATATTACAAGCTCTGGAAAATTCTTTCCAAAAAGTTACAATTTATTAGTAAGCTGTTTTCAATTAACTTCAAGAGTTGTAGCAGACTATTTTTTATTCCAAAAGGCTTTTTTAAGCATAGCTTTGCAAAAACTTAGGTGGTAGTGGTATAACTAGTAGATATAGATGTGTGAAGCTCACAGTAAACAAAAAAACACTTAATCTAAGAAAGTATCTCAATTGAGTATTGTGTTGATGGTGGCAATTCTAATAGCATCTCTTAGATGGGGATAAACATGTTTTTAGATCTCTATAAACCTTATTATTCTTCTTAGGGCTGTTATCTCATACTTCAATATAGTATACAATTTTGAGATCATCTCTTGTTAATATTTTTATAAGTTGACAGTTCACATATAACCGGTGTCAAAGATCGGATCACCTGGTATGTTTTTGTCTTTGGAAAGATGAGATGTAAGAACTCAGATCGGATGTAGATGTACCATTTATCATGTTCTGTAGAAAGGAATAAACGAGCTCAAAACTATTTTATTTTATATCATATCAAATCTAAATTTATATAATATCTTTTGAAATTGTCAAAGTTTAAATTTACATTTCCAAAGTAAAGTAAAACATCAAAAGTCAAGTTTTCAATATCCATTCAGATTTAGCAAAATTAAAAATTAGAACATGCGTCTCAAAACAAAGTACTTCACTAATATCACTACAATTAAGCTATCTGAATTAAAACTTAAAGGATAATAGTTAAAACTATGAAAAGGTAAAAGAAAAAACAACAATTACATGTAAGAAATTTTTTGCTTAAGGTAACTAAAACATGAGAAGAAGAACCCTAATTTATTTCATGGAATTTCAATTTGGGGAAATTAGATAATTAGGTTTATTGATTAGAAAATCTAGGAATGAAACGTCAATACTTGTTACCGAGATCAGCGAACTCGTATTATTATTTTTTAGACCTAAAAAAAGTAATGGGCTAGTAATTATGTAAGTCAATAAGTTAGTAACTTGGTAATTTGGTAAACTCGTATCGACACGCGATCCTACGATCTTACACGCGAGTTTACGATCCTACCTCTGATGCGATCCTACACCGATCCTACACGATTTTATCAGGTGGACACGTAAGATCGTATGATCTTACGTGTAAACTCGCGAGTTTGACAACCTTGGTTGCTGCCGCAAAACTTCCAGTGCTCAATCCAGGTGAATTTGAGCTTTGGAAAATGAGAATAGAACAGTACTTCCTAATGACAGATTATGCTCTTAAGGAAGTAATAGTAAATGGAGACTCACATCCACCAAAGAGAAATGTTGATGGTGTTGAGCAAACATATCCTCCTACAACTGTAGAGGAGAAGTTAGCAAGGAAGAATGAGTTAAAGGCAAGAGGTACATTGTTGATGGCCCTTCCAAATGAACATCAACTAAAGTTTAATACCTACAAATGTGCCAAGACTCTGATGGAAGCACTCTGTATCCTTTCTTTAGGAACAGTAAATTTCCTTGAGTAGATTTAGTACTTTTGGACGATTATGTTTGAAGCTTTAACCAGTTTTTTCCTATCTCTTTATATGTATCCATAGGCAAAACTTTCATGTTAATCATCAAATACTCAAATTTTCTTTAGTTTTTCTGTGCTTCTTATCTGAGCCAATTTCATCTCCCTGATTTCAAATAAGTGTCCATATTTGTCTTTGATGAGCCTGAGTATTGGTTTATCTTTTGTACGCTTTTGCCTTATTGCTTTGCAATAGTTTTTTCTAGACTTAATCAAACCAATTCTCTGAGATAATCAGCCTCAAATACATCTTCTCGCAATCTCTTTGACGGATTGCATTGCTTCAAATTTAGCCGAATTGTGTCCAATTTTCTTTATATAAACTGAGTGCCTCTGATTGAGCATTCTTTCTTTTGAGTTAGACAACTCTAATCTTCTTGTTTTTTTAAATCTTTTTGCAGCCAATTTCCTGTCTTTTTAGTTCTCTCTTTCTTGCATTATTTGGCTCATTCAGCTGTATTCTTGTTATTTTTGCCTAAACTAGTGTATTCTTTGATTGTTTCTTTTGTTCTTTTGGCTGAGTAGTCTCTTCAAGTTATGCTTTCCTTCTCTTAGTCTAGCACTAACATGTTATACAATGAACATAACTTTTTCACTAGCAGACATAATATCTGTGAGCCAGTAGCTAAACATTCTTCAAAATATTATAAATCTTCGAAAGCAGTACAAAACATCTCAGCATCCAGTCTCCTTACTCAGTTTAATTATCTTTTGGTCTTGATTTGACTAAGGGCTAAAGTAGAGTTTCAGCTGCTTTAAACCTTGGGACCTAATATCTAATTCTCTTGAAGTTTTGCTTATTTGGGAGTCTCAAAAATTCTGATTCATCTTTTTAGAAATTCCTCCTGTTGGAGAATTTTTAGCAGTCATCTTCTGAATCAGTGAGAACCACTCGTCTGCTCTTGAGAATCTTTTCCATTTTCTTAACTTTCTTTACCAACTTCACTATTGCATTCCCCATAGTTTGCTTAGTCTGCTTGAGATCCTTTAAGCTTTCATCCTGGTTCATTAATGGGAACCAGTTGAAAAAAAAAAAAAAAAAAAAAAAAAAAAATACACACACCCCCCAAAAAAAAAAAAAAAAAAAATGATCATTACTGACATGTGCCTGTTTTCTGCTCATGAGTATGAGTAGGAGCATGGGTTTGTGGAATGTTAGATTCTTGTCTAGGTGAATATGGTTGGTGTTCAGGTGATGGTTGCTCAAAGGGTGCTCATGGTATCATGTTTCAGGGCTAGTAGAAGGTGATAAAGTTCAGATGTTGGTTCTGTTACAGTGTTGGTGGAAATGGTGGTGGTTCAGTTGGTGGCAGGTCGAGATGTGGTGGTGGTGGAATGTAGAGTGATGTATGGTTGAGTTTGAGTTCTTGCTGACTGCTTGACCTGCTTTTGAGAACAATAGGCAAACATGCTGGAATAACGGTTCTTGTACCCTTTAAACTATTCTGTTCAAAAAATCTTTTTGTTTAGGCAACAACCAAATAAGGGTGTTTGCTTTCAGTTTGTTATTTCAAAATTTTGTAGAAAGCGAGGGTAATCAAAAACTTAGTTTTACTTTTCAAAATAGCCTCATCCATTAAAAATCAATTTGAAAAGTTATAAACCTGCCAGTGGAAAGACAAATCAAAGAGTTGCAATATGCTACCCCATAAAATTGATCCATCCACCACTTTTAGGGTTATGCAGTGTAACTATGGATGGAAAGAATCGCCATTGGGTGTAAAAAGCTTTTCCAAAAAGTAAAAAGAACCATCGTTGGTATACCCATATTCATTCTCAAAAATTAGTATTTGGAAATAGTTCCTGATGCACGGCTAATTAAAGCTTATTTGAACAGATGCCTCGGTGATTGTATTATCAAGAGTAATCTTAAGTTTGCTCTTAGTTTAGTGTCATAGCAAGAGTTGAGGCAGTTGCAGTTGCCAAAAAAACTATTTGAACTGGGAGTATGGATAGTATGGATTGTGAGTCAAGGCATACTATTTGCGGGCCTTTTATGAAAATCTAGACTCTGCTAACCCTGACTTTTTTTTTTGTTTTTTATATGGTGTTCTTTAAAAATCCCACTTGGTTATTCTTGTCACAGTATTTCATGGAAGCCATTCATTGAAATTGTAGTAAAAAGGTTGTGATTGTTAGCGATTATCAACTGGGTTGGACTTGTGTTGGTAACTTAGTACTGATTGTAGCTGCTTATTGACTTTATATGCGAAAAGGGATAATGAATTTTATTGTCCTCCGAGAAACTAGCTCTTTTTAATGAGACAACTATTTTAGGTTGAGATAAAATAGTAATATCATTTGTATCATATCGCTTTAAATATCCCGCAATTTTGCTATAAACTCATATTTAGTGAATCGTCAAAGTTGTGAGACCAAACAGTACTAAGTAAGTTACCATATAATATTGGACTTTAGATTAAGTTGGTCACAGTATTAAAATATATTGTCAGACTCACAATAAGCTTAAGGTTAATAGTATAACTACCAGATTTAGTATTGGACAATTAAGACTCATTTTTCACAATTTAGTCAGGTCCTCCTTATGCATCATGTATAACCTGAAACGTTAAGGCACACACAAAATATCTACAAAACTTTTTCGAAAACACTATGTTTCTAGATCTAGTATTATTTTAATAAACTTACTAAAAAAGATAATATCATAATTAATTTACGAACTAGTATACTAGGTTACAAACTATTCTTTTATTCCTCCCTTAAATGTAGTATGGATTTATTATACACAACTATTAACATAGAAATTTACTTGGTCCATCAAAATAGCTTTTGTCACTAAGTCAGTACATTGAAGTCTGTGGTGAATTTTTTCCACCCTAATGAGCTTTTCTTAAGAATCTCGTATAAGTGATGTTGATCTCTATGTGCTTTGTCTTGGAGGATACCATGGATTCTTAAATGGCAGATTGTGCTTATTATCACTGTGAATTTTAGTATTCATGAAATTAAAACATAGGCCAACATTTGATTCTGAATCAAATATTGTATAGCAACTGTATCAATACATATTAGTTAAGTTGTAGAGGTAGCCATATGTTGTTTCTTTGCATTACCATGAAATTAATATGCTTTGGAAATTGACAACAACGGTTGTGGATATCTGTCAAGGTTTGCAGATAGTACTATTGAATTGTCTTCAGGTAAAGATGATTTTAGGATACAATAAGCCAAATTGGGTTTGCTTAAGTTACTTAAAGATTTTCTTGCAGCATTACGGTGGAAGTATTGGAAGTAAAAAACCATGAAAACGGAACAAGCACAGTTAAATACATGAGAGAACCTATCATGGATCTGTATAAGTGTACATCCACTTCATCAGCTTCCTCATCTTTTGTCAATGCCATCTTGGTCTCCATTGGGGTTATTGCAGTTTTCACACTTGTAAGGTCAAACTTTTTTAGCATGTCTGCAACATACTTGTCTTGAGAAATGAAAATTCCATCTGTCTTTTGTTTGACTTGCAATCCAAGAAAGAATATGAGTTCACCCATAGAACTCATTTGAAATCTGCCTTTCATCAAGGCCTCAAATTCATCACACCAAGACTTTCTAGTAGAGCCAAAAATGATATCATCAACATACACTTGAACTAGCATGATATCCTTCTTGTCCTTCTTAATAAATAAAGTCTTGTCTATGGTACCCCTCCTATATCCATGCTTCTCTAGAAATGTTGATAGAGTAGCATACCAAGCTCTAGGAGCTTGATGTAATCCATATAAAGCTTTAACAACCTTATAAACCTTCTTAGGATGATCAGGATCAACAAAACTAGGAGGTTGAGAAACATACACCTCTTCATCTATAGTGCCATACAGAAATGCACTTTTTACATCCATTTGGTATACTATGAACCCCATAAATGAGGCAAAGGCTAAAAATATCCTAATGGCTTCTATTCTAGCCACAAGAGCAAAAACATCATCATAGTCAATACCTTCTTCCTGTCTGTGACCTTGGGGCCAATAGTCTTGCCTTATTTCTGACAACTACTCCTCTTTTATCTCTTTTGTTTCTGTATACCTATTTTGTTTCAATCACCTTTGCTCCATGAGGTAGATCTACTAGAATCCATACCTGTTGCAGCCTAAACTGTAATAACTCCTCTTGCATAGCTTCAACCCAACTGTCATCTTTTAGAGCTTTAGAAATCTTTTTAGGTTCCTCCTGAGATAAGAAGCAGGCAAACAAACAATGCTGTTGATCTTTGTGATTGTTCCTTTGCTGCTTTTGAACATAACTTACAAGTGCATGTGCTCTTGAATGTTGCTGCACTCTGCTTCTAGTTTGCACAGATGACTTAGGATCACCCAGTATTTGACTTTGTGGGTGAATGTTGTGTATCCTAAGAGTAGGAATGGGACTAACAGCTACTTCTGTTGGTAAGTTGTTGAAATCATGGACCATACCCTCGTCATCATAAGAAGCCTCATCAAAAATCCCTTTCTGAGGTTTGTTAAAGATTGTGAGCTCTGGCATATCTGAATCATCATGATCAGCAGGTTGAATATTATCTTTTCCACTACCAGAATTAACTGAGTTAGTACTGGTAGCTTTGTATTTAGGTACTTCCCTTAAATGCTTTTGAGCAAGTTCATCCAATTCTTTTCTAAAAGCTAGAATTTCAGGAGTATCTTCTGAAATGCCAGTAGAATAAGCCTCCTTCTCTTGTGTTTTAAGGTTTTGAAGCTCTGTGAGAAACTCCTCTGCCTTTGAATTAGTAGAAGACTTCCTTGGTCTAACTTGCTTGACTTCTGTAGGCACAACAATAAGCTCCTCAGCCTCATCTTCTTCCTCAGAAGCATTTGCATTAGGAGTGTGTAGTGTACCTGCACTGTTAGTCACTTCTGAAGTACCTGCATGTGGGTTAGTTTGATTCTCCAAAGACACAGGAATATAGTTCATAGAATCAGTTAGATAATCAATATCAAACATCCATCTA
The DNA here is from genome assembly GCA_026074375.1 of Tanacetum coccineum. Lineage (NCBI taxonomy): Eukaryota > Viridiplantae > Streptophyta > Magnoliopsida > Asterales > Asteraceae > Tanacetum > Tanacetum coccineum. Next base: position 45,916 of record BQNB010027917.1, read on the forward strand.
TAACCTACTCCTTTCACATTAGGTTTTTCTTCAAGAAATTTTACATGCAGATTTACTTCTACCTTTTTGGTTACTAAATTATATACCCTAAAGGCTTTGCTATTTAGTGAGTAACCAACTAAGAAACCCTCATCACACTTTCCATCAAACTTGCCAAGCACACTTAGAGTATCTAAAATGGTAACATGACACCCAAAAGGTCTTATGTAGCTAATAATTGGTTTGTGGCCAAACAAAAGCTCATAAGGAGTTTTGTTTTGAGGTTTAGTCACTCTTACCCTATTAAAGATATAGCAAGCAGTACTAACTGCTTCTGCCCAAAAAGTAGTTGGTAAGAGTGAGTCTGCTAGCATAGTCCTAGCAGCCTCAATTAGGGTCCTGTTCATTCTTTCAGCAACTCCATTCTGCTGTGGAGTTCTGGCATTGCTATACTCTTGTTTTATTCCCTTGTTCCCACAAAATTCAAGCATATCCCTATTCTTAAATTCAGTGCCATTATCTGATCTAATGATTTTAACCCTGTGATTAAGCTGGTTTTCAATTTGTCTAATGAAGTTCTGAAGGATGCCACTAGTTTCATCCTTAGTAGCCAAGAAGAATACCCAACTAAATCTGGTACAATCATCAGTAATTACAAGGCAATAACTTGCATGATTAATGCTTTTTACAGAAGTAGGTCCAAAAAGATCCATATGCAAGGTGTGTAATGGCTCAGTGATTGTTCTTTCTAATTTAGCCTTACAGGAGGCCTTGTGTTGCTTACCTTTTTGGCAGGCAACACATGTATGGTCATTTCTGAAAACCTTGGAAGGTAGACCTCTTACAAGGTTTCCCTTCACTAGTTTGTTTAAGTTTTTAAAATTTATATGACCTAACCTCCTGTGCCATAATTTAGATTCATCAGATGTGGCTTTTGCAATCAAACAAGCATAATCTTTTGTGAGAGCTGGTGTCTTCATATCAAAACTGTACATATTGTGTTGCCTAGGGACCTTTAGAAGTATCTGATTTTCATCAGGCATCTTAAAGTCAGGAGACACAACAAGACATTCAGTTTCAGTAAAAAGAACCTTGTGATGCTTATCACATATTTGTGATATTGAGAAAAGATTAAAATGCCCAAGTTCTTTTACAAAAGACACACTATCAAAATCTAAATTACCAACTCTTATTCTGCCTTTACCGCGCAAGTTATGTAGTTCTGGGATAGAATTCTTAGTTTGCTACTACCAAATCGGTAAGATCCCCCTCTTGCATTCTTCAAATCTCCAGGTGATATTGTTACCAGTTCATGTGCCTCTGAGCATCCACTATCAATTATACACTCTGTCCTCCATGTTCTTGCGTGTGTGATCTATGCATCATGAAAAAGAGAAATTAGTTTCTCTTAGGGACCCAGGCCTTTTTAGGCTTGGGTATGCTCCTTATTAGTCCTTTTGCATTTACGGTTGTTCGCAAATAAAATTAGAGTCCAACTATTACTAATTGGAGTTTCATTTTCTGGTTTTTTTTGCCATACCATTTATTCTTTAGTCTAGTTTTCCTTAATTATATCCTGCTTAATGGTTCTTAATAGCAGATGCCGTAATTTCCCTTTATAGCATGAGTTAATACATTTTTGCTGTATTTCTCAACATTGGGTCTTCTCACAGGTGAAAGTGATTTTGAAAAATTACTTCTGTTGATTAAACTTATTCACTGGGGGTCTGAAGGGACTAAACCCTATTTGAGTGACTGGTATTTATTGGTTGTTTAGCTTTAACAGTCAAAACTATTAATATTAAACTCTACAAGTAATTAACATTTGATCCGTGACAGAATTACATTTTGCACTTAACAGAAGTAACATTTTGCCCTACCAGTATTAAAACTTTAGGTCTAACAAAATTAAATTTTTGCCTAACAGCAATGAGTTCTACTGGTTAGGTACAAAAGTTGATTTGAATGATTAACCCTGTTGCATGGTCAATTCTGGTTTGGCACCTACCCCTATTTCTCACTGTATTATTAAAACTATGGTTTATCTTAAGCTCAGCCCTCTCGTGCCATTTTCTTTTCCATAAAAGTCATAATCTATTGATCAATCGACTTAGGACTGTCACATACAATTAACTTTTTATTGATGAATGAGTAACCTTCCCCTAGTTTCGTCATTCCATCATTTCATTCAATTCTTTCAGTTTACTTTAGGGGTCCCCTGATTTTTCATTGGTTGCTTAGAAGGTTTACATGTGTTACACATACCTAGGTTTAGCTTCTTTGGTTTTGGTTGCAGGACACGAGTCATCATTAGACTGTAACGAATTCTCACTGAATTTGTCACTGAGACACTAGTTTCAGGCTTTGAAAACTGGTCCCTTTTTACATAAACATACAAACGAATCATTAATTTCCTGTTGGGTGGTTGAGGGAGTATTAGTCCCCAGTCCCAACTCCCCCTACATAATAAAACCGATGTACGAACCCCTTAATGGTTTGTGGGAACTCTTTGAAATTATCAGTCTATTGAAATTTCTTACTGTTACAAAGGTTTGTCAACAAAATCTTACTTTTGTTATAATTTAAACACAGTCTGACGCGAGTCATTTCTTCCTCATAGCTTAATACCTCAGCGTGTGAGTTTTATTTCATACCTTAAGCCAACTTTACTAGTATGAACTCATACCAGAATCAACTTAATTTCCAAAGGTTTTTAGAAGAATCCTTTCATGAATCTACTATTTTCTGCAATTGTTCCTTTTTTTTACAGCTTTCATTCCTATTCTTCTATCTATTCTGTAGCTATTTTCATCTTTTTCATATAATTCTTTTTTCCTGAATTGTAAGACTGTTCATTTAATAGATAATTTTTCTTTTGAAAAGTAACAACTTGAGCTTCTATTTCTTAACTGCTTGATCATAGGACATGTATTTTTGCTTCTTGTTGTCACCTAACTGAGTGTTTGTTATCACACGAGTTTTAAGTTTATAATATGATCAATGAAGTTTTTAGAACATATGAATATATGATTCTGTGCTGATTTCCATGAGTGCATGATTTTGTTCTACTTCTTCTTTTGTTTGTTCTCCCAATTGACAACACCAACCATCCATAGTCAGCAGACGTTCTGATTCTGCTTCTTTCTTTTTAGTTCCTTGATCTTAATAAAAAGGTCTCTCTTCTTTCCATTCATTTGTCCCCTTGGATGCTGCTTATCACCTCTTTCCCTAGCAAAATGACCAGTGTTGTGACATTTGAAACATTAGGCTTCTTTTTGTCAAAACCATCAGTTTGTTTCCATATTCCGGACTCCTCCTTCCCAATTTCTTGTAGAACTTCTTCATTCGTATAGCTATCAGTGCTATCTGCCAGTTTATGTCTTTATCTTCAATGTCATATCAGCAATCGGTTTTGGTCTTCATGAAGCAAGTCCAATTCTTCTGTTTGTTTGCAAAAGATTGAATAAATAACTTAATCAGCAAAACCAAGCAGGAAATCACAGGAAACTTCTCTTTTGGTATATTGTTTGAAGACAGTGTTGAAGGAGTATAAAGTATAGTAGGCACCTAGTATGATCAGACTTACCTTGTTAGTGCTGCTCTGGTGTGCGTGAAACAAAAGAACATTTTGTGCACTTGCACAGATGATTTTGATAGTGGTATCTGTGAGTTCCTGCTCAAAAACCATAGGTTATTATACAAGTCCATACATTGGATAAAGTGTCAACATCTGGTTTGAGTTTATCATAGTCATTGCCTACCCTTCCTCGTAAGGCACAGTAATGTGCGCAAACTGGTGAGGCTCCTCAAAAGATGCTAGTCCAAGGCACACTAACCCTCCCACCCCTCCCGGTGTTTGTAGGTTTTCTATTTATAGGGTCAGGAATTTGGTCGATACGGCATATCGAGATAGATGGATAAGGCGTATCGGGGATTTCTTGGAGTAGGGACCACGTTCGATATCTTCCAGAATATTTTATTACTTTAAATTGAATACGTCGTATATATATCTCCTGGATACGGCGTATTGGTCTTTGAATCTTCGTAGTTTTCTGTGAAGTGCATGCACATATATGCCGTATCTTCCTTGACGGATACATCGTATAGGATGTGAGAACACTAATCTTCAAACAGAGTGTGAGAGAGAGCGATATAGTAGTAATATGGTGCTTTTAGTATCAACACCAAGTACACAAAACCAACAATCCAAACCCAACCCCCTAACCTACCCCCCAACCCAACCCCCCAACAATACCCCCCCCCATTTAACAAAACCATTCACAAAGTTAAGAAACTTGTGATTTGCATCTTCAGTGGATACTTCAGCACCATGAGCTTCCAACTGTGAGAGTAGTTGTTGGAATCTGTCATATCCCTTTTCTAACCCTTCTGAACTTGATATAGTAAATGCTTCAAACTGTTGTTTTAAAACAGCTTTCTGCATCTTCTTTGAATTTGCATTACCACCAAACCTAGTCCTTATGGCTTCCCAAATTTCTTTTGCATCGTCTATTCCATGAAATCTTCTCAGATGTTCCTTGGGAATGGCCATAAGTAAGATGGTTCTTGCCTTTCCTTGCCTTGTCAAACCATGCTTTGAATTTTCTGTTGTAGACTACTGGTGGAAGTACTCTAACAACACCATCTTTTCTAGTTGAGATTCTCTTCTTAGAATTTCCATTCTGAATTACCTTCCAAACATCATTGTCAATATATTCAAGGTAATGCTCCATCTTCATGGCCCATATATCATACTCCTCCTTCTTCAGAATTGGGAGTTTGATATTTGAGATAGTGGTTGTTGTAGGAATGAGTTGTTGTTGTTGTTTTGGTTTATTGGTTGCAGTACCATTGTCTGATGCATCTTCATGGTATGATGCTTCATCATCACTAAGATGTTGAGAGAAATCATCATTAGCAGGTTGAGACATTTTTCTAGATCTGAAAGTGATTGTTTGTGGTTCTTGTGATTCTTCTTACTCAGAGTCCCTTTAGAGGCTCTAATACCACTTGTTGGTCTAAAGTCTTAGATCTGTTTAGCTTTTTGTGAGACAATAGCTAACTTGAATAAATCCAAATCAACTATATGAGAGACAATAACTATGAATACTATGTGCTAATGCGGAATCTTAACACATGTACTAAGAAGAATACAATGTAAAACTTTGCATTTTTTCTTTGAATTTTTATTAGGATTCCAATATCTCACACAACTATGACGTTGGGTTCCTTTTAACACAAGGAAACACTAAATGGGCTTTTCAAACGTAAAGGATAATGCATATCCTTTCCTAAGATATCTATAGATACCTATTAAGATAACTATTCTGTTACTTATACAGGGACTTAATTGACATGGCCAAGTATAACTTAGTTACTGCCAGACTTAACTTAGTACTGGCAGACTTAACTATGTCTGCCAGACTTAACTCTATAACTACCAGACTTAAGTCTGTTTACAATAATTCCTAACAGTTAGTGTCTTTTGAAGTCTCAAGCTAGAACAGACTTGAACCTGCCTAGTGCATCAACATAATCATATCTTGTCAAGGTCTTTGATGCACTATTTGATTTGGAAACATGGTCTAATTCTTCATGTTTTGGTTTCCTATACCAAGTAGCTGAGCTTTAACAGTATTAACCTTTGCTTTTCACCTAGCGGTATTAACCCTTGTACTCTTAACAGTATTAACTCTTTTGTTGAAATATCTGTTGTAATTTACTGTTTTCTTATTAAAGGGTCTTTTAACAGATGAATATGCTTTATAAATATAATATGGTTTTTGCATAGCATCATTCATTCTTGTTCTGGATTGAGCAGTATTAACTGATTTGGCAGTATTAAATGATGCTAGGCTTGACTTAGTTAGTACAGCTTGTGAAACTATATTACTTTTTGGATTGGGGTGAGAAATTCGACCCAAAGTTACTCGGTGATTCACCCTCTTTTGAGTTGTTCCACAACTGGTTTATCCTGTTATTGTATATTAATCTTTTCTTGTGTTTAGTTAGTGCAGGTTGATCAAAACTACCACATTCATAGCAGACTGCTATTTGTTAAACTGAAAATTTTCACCTAATTTCTGAGTCATCATACCATTCTAGTTTCTTTTATTTCCTCTAGGACTCTTATTGTTTTTCCTATGGTTTTCTGCTTGCCTAACAGTTTCATTCCTAGCATTAACAGATTCAATCTTTTCAAAGCTAGGTTTGACTGTTCTTGTTACTCCCTTAGGTTTGACCACAATCTTATCATCGTCACTGTCAGATTCCCATTCCTCAATAATGGGTTCACTCATCCTAATAGTTTCAATTTTAGGCATTTCTACTTTATCATTACTAGTTTTAGAATTACTTGTTTCAACTTTAGACACACTAGTAATTGTTTCACTAACTTTAGACTCGTTTGCACCATCATGCCTAAGACTAGCTTTATCATTAGCACTCAATTGACTATCAAGCAGTTTATTAAGACCTTTAGAAGAATTTTCCCATTTTTCTAATTTGGTTTTTAACTCTTCTTTTTCTTTTGTAGCTTCTGCTAATAGTTTTTTATGATATGTAAGCACATCAGTTTTGTCATCTAAATCAATTTTCATAAATCTAATCTTTTCCTCATACCAAAGTTGATTTTTTTGATGAGCAACTAATTGAGCCTCTACCTTTTTTAACGCTTGATCATAAGCTTGTATTTCTATACTAGCATCACCAAGTTGTTCCCTTTGAGTATCATATAATTTTTTAAGTTGTGCATATGATTGCTCACATTCAATAGAACAAGTATGTACCTTAGAATTAGCATTTGAAGAACTTGAGCTGTAGGCCATCTCTTCTTCGACAAACAAATCTTGTGTGTAGAAAATGTGTTCTTTTATTGTCACTCCTCACCAAACCGCCTCCTCACTCACTCTCACCTGTCTATAAACTCATGAAGCTCTATTAAACATATCTTTTCAACATATATAAATAACGAGAGAGAGAACTACTCAACCTTTACATTGTATCACTATTACTTCCTTTAAATTATATTATTTATATTCCACTTTGGGCGAGTGTGAATAAGAAAAAATTGTATTGGATAAATCCAAGACAACTATGGTAGAAACTTTGATTGGGAATATCACAAACTATGCGGAAACTAGGTTGTGATACTAAGAAGAATAATAACAATAAACCAAACTTTCAGCCTTAATATATTGAATACGGTTACTCTGAATAGTAACAGGGAGATCTAATGTGACCTTGTAAGCTACTAACTTTAATAATGTGTGTATGATGGATGTGTAGAGATTGATATGTTTTCTCCCCCCCCCCCCCCTCCAACCCCCACCTCCACAAGCGGACCATTCCTTTTATAGTACAGGTGTCTAGTAGGTTACAATTACGAATTAATACTTTCCTAAGTATTCTACATCAATCTTTTCCTAATAAACCTTGCCTCTATAACCTACTAATCATATTAATACTTATTAATATTACCATAAGTATTCCAACCTTCCTGTCAAAACACATTTAATATTATAAGGAAAATAAATCATTTAAATATCAATCTGATCTTCATATCTTTGACCATGATCTTCTACAATCTGTCCATCATTTGTAGAATCTTATTATGTTGATTTAGTCCCTTTCCTTCTTTTATTCAAAACAGTATTAAGGGCAATCTTTAATTCATAACAAGTTTGACCCAAAAGTCTTACGAAGGTCTTTTTATGGTTACTCCCAATAATAGTCAACTCAGCCCGACATCATCCTTAATAAACACAATAGGAAAGATCGAAGGAATCACTCCAACATGGACATTCGATGAAACTCCTTCTTTCCCTCTAATTCAGTAACATTAGTGGATGATTACTTGGATGACAGCAGAAGCATTTAAGGTTACGAAAAATGAAAAACTCCTTGAGAATCGCACATGGAGGATGAAACTTTAGAAAATTGACGAAATTGTCTATATTAAGGAACCTAGGAACCATCTATTAGATAAATATCATAGGAACCTAACCAAAGAACTCTTTAGGTCACAGGCCCAAAACAAGTAACTTCTTTGAGAGAGAGATATATCCTCTCTCGCTCGCTCAAACCTAAGAATGAGAATGAAGCATCTATCAGATGAAGTTGGATAATCCGCATATGCCAAGAAGAACATTAAATCAATTCGTTGCAAAATGATGTTTGGGAGTTAGTACACAACCTATGAATTATGACATTCATCAGGAACTAGGTGGGGTGTTTAGAAATAGTTAGCTGAGAACGTGTTGTTTCTCAAATAGAAGCTAGTTTAGTTGCTCAACGGCTATAATCATCAATGAGGGCATTCGATTATGATGAAACTTATGCCCCAGTTGCTAGACTTGAGTCTATTAGAAATGCTATTAGCTTATGCTTGTGATTTAGAGTTTAAGCTATTCCAAATGGATGTAAAAAGCGCATTCCTGATCGGTTTTATCAATGAGGGGGTTATTACGTGGGCACACTCGGGATTCATTGACTTCGAAAAACCGGATCATGTTTATATACTCTAAAGAAAGCTTGATATGGCCTTAAAACAACGCACCCAAAGGATTGGTTTGTAGATTAAAAGCTTTTCTGATTAAATACATGAATACCAAATGGGATGGTAGATAAACACTTTTTATAAAAGAAAAGTTCAAACCACATCATTCGTTCAAATATATGTCGTGACATTACGATTCGGTTCGACTTGTCAAGATATGTGTTTTGAATTTGCCAAAAATCCTGCATGTACGAAGTTCGGATGAGCATGATGGGTGAACTTAAAACTTTTACTGGATAACAATAAATTAAAATAGAAGACGGTTCTTCTTTAATCAATCTAAATATATTAAAGAAATGCTTAATGAAATGGCTTAGAAGATTCTAATCTATGAAGATCCCCATGTCCTCGGATACTAGACTTCATGAAAGACGAAGAGTTGTGAGTAGGTAGATAAGTACCAAGTATCGAAGGCATGATAGGTAGTTTACTTCTACCTACGGACAAGTAGGCCCGATATCATCGTTAGTGGTGTGCCTTTGGTGCATGCTTCCAATGTGGCTCTCAAAACTCTCATCTGAGCGGTTATGCATATCTTCAATACATTCTATGGCACCACACGCAATTAGGATTTATGGTATCTAAAGGGACCGGCATAGAAAACCATAGTATATGCTGACTCTGCATTTCGCGGGAGATTATGTAGTACAGACAGAGCACTAGCGGTATTTGTACATTCGTGGGATGTTGTTTGACATCTTGGTTCTCAAAGAAACAAACCGCTCTTGCTATATCATACGAAGCCGAATACGTAAGCTCCGGAAAGGCATGTCAACAAACACTATGGATGAAACAAGCTCTTATCGACTACGAGGTTCGACTCGACAACGTCTCGATCATGTGCGACAATAAAGGCGCGATTAACCTTAGCAAAAACCTGGTGCAACACTCTCGAACCAAACACATTAAAATTTGTCACCACTTTCTTCGTGATAATGTCCAGAAAGGACATATCTCTATCGAAAAAGCGTCGTTCGTCGACAATAACGTCGACATTCTTACTAAACCCCTTAAACGTGAATCGTTTAACTATCTATGTCTTGCTTTAGGAATGATGGAACACATTTCATAAATCGTTCTCTTTTTCTTCTGTCTCGATTCTATTTCGTGTTCCACTCCATGTCGTGACAACTTAATTACTTCATCCGAAGTACTTTAAGCATTTTTAGTTCGCAAAATGCAAATTAAAACGTCACTCCTCCTAAAATATTTATCAAAATTTTTGTCCAAAACTTCTCCCCTGGAGGCGGCCCCCATAACGGTACGGGACCGCCACCAGACGAAAAATAAGTCTGTCATTATCTTTTTCTTAAACACAAAAACAAACACACCTTTCCTCTCTAACTAGTGCGACGAAACAACCCAAAAACCATCCAACCTTTAAAAACAACCACTAAAACATAACTTGAAGATCAAATCAACTCCACTAATCAATCCTAACATCACAAAGATCATCAATTGTAAGTCATTTCATCTATTTTCTTTCCAATTTGTGTCTAGGGTTCATGTTGAACAAAAATTCAAAATTGAGGATTTTCATTTTTCTTTTGTTTGTGTGCAATTACGACTATAATAACACAATGTATGACTATTATGCTTCCCGTAGTCATAGGATTTGCATAATTAAGTATGTTTTTCAAAAGTTTTCATCTGCACAAAAACCCTAATTTTCTTTCAAAATCACTCACGTTAGGATCTCCATAAAATTGTTTTAATGCATTGTTAATACACCCTAAAATAGTTTTTGCATACATGCATAATGATCTCATGAACAAAATTTGAAATACATAATTAATATGTATCTTTTGACATGTTTGGATGAGCAAAATTGAATTAAGGAGCTTTTGGGTTAACTCATAGGTTTTATTTTTAAAGTCGAGTTAACCGTACTCCACATTTGTTGTAATTAGACACACACTAGGCACAAAATTCTTATTAATATTACAAGTACATACTAATAAAATATGATATTATTCGCTTATTTTAGGTGACAATGCCTCGCATCACCGGATTAGATCACCAAAACACTCGTAACTACATTCCAATCATATCTAATGAATTTGATCAACCACTTCAAAACACACTTAAACTTCTTGAAAAACGATACTTTCATGAGGGTCGGGTTGTAAGTCAAAACTTTGAAAATATGAACTACATCAATGCCAAGTTTGAGTCTATCGGGTTTGAGTGTCTTTTGAAAATAAATGAGAAAATCATTTCTCGTTTTGTTCTTGAGTTCTATAGTCAACTTGAGTTTAACTATAATTCTGAAGGTCACTTCGTTGTTCATTTTATCGTTCAAAATAAATCGTTTTCCTTCACTCTCGAAGAGTTCTGTCATATTTTGGGGATTCCTTTTAAGGGTCATTGATCGTACTCTGACAAGTGGTCACTTACTTGGAGATTAGCACTCCCACAAAAGGTCGTTATCAAACCATTCCTCCTTCTCCAAGTGTCATTCAAACTCCTCGACAGGGTCAAATACTTGTGTTCGTAACAAGAAAACCATTAATGTTGATGAAAACAAAATTCTAAATCGTGAAATTCAAAATCATATGAGTTCTTGGGTCGAGATAATTCGTGAAAATGTATTATGTCTAGGAGGTCATCGTGATCACATTCCGGCATGTCTATGTCATATGCTTTATTGCATTGAAACCTCCACAAAATACAATCTAGTATTTTTCATTCTAAAATGAATGGAAAGC
>BQNB010027918.1:8532-49377 GCA_026074375.1 Tanacetum coccineum
ATTTACAAGTACGAGAAGTCATTGCTCCTATTCCTAAAGTAGTTGCACATGAACATGCTGTATTAACAGGCTCACCTTCCTCAACTACAGTTGATCAAGATGCACCATCACCAAGTTACTCTCATACAACACAAGAAACTTGAACTCCTATTATTTCTCATGATGTTGCAGAAGATAATCATGATATTGAAGTTGCACATATGGGTAATGATCCGTACTTTGGTATTCCAATTCCAGAAGTTCCTTTTGATCAATCCTCATCAACGGATGTTATTCATACAATTGTGCCTTCCGATCACTAAGTTTCTGAACACAATCGCAAATGGACTAAGGATCACCCACTTGATAATATAATCGATGATCTCGGCAGACCAGTTTCCACACGACTACAAATCCATGAACAACCCTTATTCTGCTACTATGATGCCTTTCTCACATCAGTCGAGCCTAAGAACTACAAAGACGCATTAACTCAAGCATGTTGGATTGAAGCTATGCAAAAGGAACTTCATTAATTTGAACGTCTTGAAGTTTGGGAACTTGTTCCTCCTCCAGATAAAGCATTTGTCATCACTTTTAAGTGGATCTATAAGGTAAAGCTTGATGAGTTAGGAGGTATTCTAAAAAACAAGGCTCGGTTGGTCGCTCGTGGTTATCGTGAAGAAGAGGGAATCGATATTGAAGAGTCATTCGCTCCGGTTGCAAGATTAGAGGCTATACGAATTTTTCTAGCCTAGCGTTTGCTGCTCAACATGAACATGGTCATCTATCAAATGGATGTGAAGACTTATTGCGTTTTTCTGAATTGGAATCTGCGAGAAGAAGTTTAAGATAGCCAACCGGATGGATTTAGTGGATCCAGACAAACCTAACTAACGTATACAAGCTTAAGAAAGTTCTTTATAATGGTAGAAACAAGCCCCACGAGCGAGGTATGACATGTTGTCTTCATTCCTGATATCCCAAGACTTCTCCAAAGGCTCAGTGGATCCTACTCTGTTCATCCGTAAGATGAGTCAAGAACTTATTCATGGTATAAAACTATGTCGATGAAATTATCTTTTGCTTAACTCTACCTGAACTGGTGATCTATTCGCTAATAATAATGTGTTCAAACAATTCAAAGATGTCGATGATGGTAAAGATCTCTTTTTCTTAGGTCTACAGATTTCTCAAGTCCCAGAGTCTTCTTCTTATCTCATAACCAATCTAATATGGCTCTTGAATCACTTAAGAAATAATGAGCTATGAATCTGTGACCCAGTGGATAACTCCCATGGTGGAGAAATCCAAACTGATGAGGATAAAGAAAGGGAAAGCTGTTGATCCTTCACACTATCGTGGTATGATTGGCACCCTCCTTTATCTTACAGCCAGTAGACCTGACCTAAAATTTTCTATATGCATGTGTGCCCGGTATCAGGGCTCCGGGCCGTGGTAGGGGTTAACCGGAAAGCACCTAAATGCAGTAAAAAGATCTTTCGGTATCTAAAAGGAACCGTAAATTGGGATCTTTGGTATCCGAAGATTATTCCTTGCACTAACAGCATTTTGCAGATCGATCCAATGCTGGGTTGTCAAGATACATCAACACCGTAGTACATCTGGCAGTATACAACTTTTTGGGGTGATAGACCTTTGTAAGCTGGTCGTCGTAAAAGGCAGAAAAGCGCTGCGATATCCAATATGGAAGCTGAATATATAGCTTTGTCTGGTTGTTGTGCTCAAGTCCTTTGGATGATATCACAACTTACCGACTATGGCCTTGGATTCAATAAAATTCCAATGTAAACTGTGATAAACAAAAGCGCTATGTTGTCTTTATTCGCAACAATGTTCAACATTCCAGATCCAAGCATATAGACATCAGGTTTCACTTCATCAAGGAGTCATGTTGAAATGGTGTGATCGAACTTTATTTGTCAATACAGAACTATCAATTGGCGACATCTTCACTAAAGCCCTGGCCGAGAAAGAATTGAATTTCTTATCAACAGCATGAATGCAGAGTTTTTTCGCCGATACTCCTGAAAAAATTGCAAGATGAAGTGATGGAAAAGTGGTGGTACCATTTAAATATCCTGTAATAATAAGTAAATACTTTAAAAAATCATTTAAAACACAAAAAATATTTATTTTATTGTAACTTTAATAAAAATTATTATAAAATCAAAGAGAAAAATATAAAATCACAGAAAAACCAAAAAGATTTTCTCTTTATTAAACTTTTCAAAAACAAAATACAAAAGTTAAAAAATGAGAAAAAAATTCAAAAGAAGGTTTTTAAACAATGGCAGTCTATAAAAATCGATAAACATTTACGGTCATAGAAATTCATTTAACAATGATACAAGCACTTAAATGAAAGTTCGAAGGCAGAATTACCAATGTTTTCAAAACATGCCAAATGGCTGCTATTAATTTCAGATAGCAAAACCCGGTCCCACATCTACAAAGTTCAAGTATTTCAAAAAGAAAGACTTGGCCTCTCCAACCGGGAATTTATTCCTCGGGCATGGTCTACTTTTATGACCATGCAAACGTCTTTTTGTGATTACATTGCATCACAACCCCCGTGCTTCCTATAATCATAAGTGTACGTTTCAGTGCATCATGTGGATAAATAAGATGAAATCTTATTTATCCCTTGGTGTTTGTTGTTTTTGTCAGTATACAAAATCATTCCAACATCTGAAAATAATTTTCAAGATACATTTGACTTCTCAAACAATGTCTACAACCTCTTTAAAATAGACACGGGTCATTAGTTTGAGGAGGAAAGAATGTCAAATTTCTTTCTTTGTCAACGATCAAATGTGGCTGTAAAAAGGAAAAAAGATTTCAAACGATAACGTAATATCTCATAAAGAAAGATTAATTAAGTTTAACTTCGATTAGTGCTTTATGTGTACTTGTCTTAATTCTCTTTAGGGTGTATTTTGCTAAATTATGTCTATTAGGTATGAGAGTTCTTAAAACATTAAGGACCAAGTGTCTATTTGATTATCTTAGAATATACCTTATAAAAAACCTAATTGTCAAGATTAATAATTTGTGGTGAGAGTTGAGGGGCCAAATGTGTCAAAGTTAAAATTGGGTTTATAACTATGCCAATCCTCAACCCGTTCCCCGAATCACTGTTCATCGAACTCTAACACACACTCAAAACACACTCAAACACACACATGAACCACTTTCAACTCGAATACTTCAATCTTACTAAACTCACTCCGTTTTTCATATCGAATGTATAACTTATATCTAGTTTTTTCTTCACCTAATCAACTCGAATCTAAAGGAATTAAACGATTTAATCACCGTATTTGATTGAAGTTCCACTAATTTTTAAAATAGGGTTCTTAAAATCGAACTTGGTTAAACCCCTTCAATTGATTGAGGGCATTTGGGTTTTGTATTATGTAATATATGTATAGGACAGTCAAGTGTTATTTATCGTTGTGTTTTAAAAACCTGTTTCGTGATTGTTTTTGTGCTCGTTTGAATAGATCAATGAATAAATATTATATGTTTGTGTGTGAGATTGTTATATCGGTGTTCTAATGTATATGGCCTAGAAATAGAGTTTACGCCGTTAGAGACCGATCTAGCACAAACGTAAGAAACAAACAATCAAAAACTTGTATGAATCGAACGAGAATAACCGTGCATGGACCCGAACGGAGTAATTTGTTATGAATCGAACAAGTAGCTAAATATGAGGACCGAACGAGTGAGTGCTAGAAGGACCGATCGAGTAAATCATGTGAGGACCGAACGAGAGTGTCCTAATGAGGACCGAACGAGTGAATCTTGTGAGGGTCGAACGAGTGACTCTTAGAAAGGACCGAACGAGTGAATCTTGTGAGGGTCGAACGAGTGACTCTTAGAAAGGACCGAACGAGTGAATCTTGTGAGGGTCGAACGAGAGAACTCTATAGAAGGACCAACGATGAATCTTGTGAGGGTCGAAACGAGTGACTTTTAGACAAGGACCGAACGAGCACTATTGACCTGAACCGAACGAGTGCCTAAATGTGAGGGCTGAAACGAGTGACCTACAAAAGGACCGAACGAGCAAACTGTATAGTAAGGACCGACGAGTAACATGTTAATAAAGGACCGAACGAGTGCTTGTGTATACGGACCGAACGTGTTTGTAAATTAGTACAACCCGATCCATTTTTTTTCTTTGAGACCGAACGAGTAAAGTGTATCAACACTTAAACCAATTTTTGACATAACTCACTTAAATCAAAATTTTTCTTAACTAAGATTTAAAATTCAACAAATCCACTTAGTTTAAAACATAGACATAAAAGCTTAGACAAACCAATGTTAATTACATTCAAACTTAATTGTTAGGATAGTGCCTTTGTCTCATACGCTATTAGTCTATCATAAGTAGATGATCTTCAAAAGTGCTAAACTCATAAAGGTTCTCATGAAGGAATGATTGTGTCTCTTACTAAACTAGCACTCAGAACTCTTCTTAAGACAAACTCCATGAAATCTCAATAGCGATCAGATTGCTTTTGGATGAAGCATTTGTGGCTCCTGCTGACCGACTTTAAGATTGTAAATGTAAACTTCGTTAATTTCGGATGTCACACCAAAGGAAGCAAAAACAAACAAAAAAGAAACAAAAAAACAAAAAAGCAATAACAACGCCTTCAAGAGTGGTCTAACGGAATTTTAAAGCTCCCTTCCTTTCTAACAAGGCATTCCAAGTCACATGCTGATGCTCCAGAGATCTATATTGAAAGAATTATGGGGCTACTGTCTATGTTCATAATCGCTCTGTCCGATTTAAGATGAATAACAAAAGCACATTTATCTTCTTGAACAATTCAGAGACACTCTTCAGATTTGCCCTAAATTCGTAATAAGAAAGTTTGTAGAACCACCAGTCTTGAGAAGGAGATTCTTCACCTTTCTAGCTAGTCTTTGGTCATTCTGGAGATATAAGGAAGATCACCGACGTTAATGGTCAATAAACTGCAATCAACCCTGGAATCATTTGCTGGCAAATCATCAACAAAAGTCTCAGTGGTAAACCATCATAATGACAGCTTCGCTATCTCAAGCTCAAATCTGTGGGGGTATGGTACAATAAGAAGAATGTTGATTATGCATATCTTCTGGGAAGGACATCATTTTACAGATTGAGAATAGACAAAAATACAAGAAGGCAATGCGATGTTACTATACCTCGTTTCACCAAGTTAAATCGTCAACTTTGACGATAGGATAAAGATCCTTCAATCCTCCCCGAAGAAACAGCGGTCATTGCACTATGCCAGAGATGATCCTAATGTTCACTACAATCAACATCTTTCAAGGAATGAAACACCTCGTTGTACTGGGAGCCTATCTTGCCAGTGGCATAATAACCAACGATGGGAATCCCGCAACTTCTGAAGTCATACAAAGAGTATATCATTCTTTCAGGAACAATTAACCAAAGACAAAGGAAGTAAGAAGAAAGCTAATACAGATACAATCACTAAACTGAAGCCTCCCACTGCCCCCAAGGAAAAGAAGTCTGGAAAAGGAAAACAAAAGAACTACAAGTTGGAGACTATCCTCTAGAGGCACTTTGAACAGATGGCTGAGCAAACTTAAAATAATCCACAAAAAGAAGCCTGTCAAGAAACTCACAACTCTCTAGCCAGTGTGTTCCTGGTGCAGATGAAGGAACTGTGGTTCAACCAGGGTTCCCGCTGCAACCTGATTATGACTCAAGTATGATATCTCTTGGAAATCAAGTGACGATGATCAAGATGATGAGCAAGCTCAAGATGATGAAGATGCAGATAAAAATGACGTTAATAAAACTACTCAGGATGATAAAGATGATGATAACCATGACAATAATGAGACAGATCAAAATGATGATGATGAAGAACAGACTGAATCAGAAGAATTAGGAGTGATGAATTGTCCATCCAAGCCACAACTCATAGATGACATAATACATGAAGAGGAAACTGATGAAGATGATTCTTTCGATC
Source organism: Tanacetum coccineum (assembly GCA_026074375.1). Classification (NCBI taxonomy): domain Eukaryota; kingdom Viridiplantae; phylum Streptophyta; class Magnoliopsida; order Asterales; family Asteraceae; genus Tanacetum; species Tanacetum coccineum. The sequence goes on from BQNB010027918.1 coordinate 14,544, forward strand.
CTACAATTCACACACCCTCTCGTATTTCATCATCAGATGACGAAGATAGTGACAATGAAGTTGAAGGAACGAATGTTGAAGGAGCAAAGTCAGATGAAGAGGCTACATATGAAGAGGATCAAGGAAATGGAGGCATGTCGAAGATATACCAATACCGATCTTGATGGAAGAGATGATGTAATGACAGATGTTATATTACCCCAGGTTCAAGCAACCCAGGAAATTGAAGACACTCATGTGACCCTAACTCCGGTAAATCCTGATGGTCAACAACAGAGCTCGTCTGTATCATCTGGATTCGTCTCCAACATGCTGAATCCAAACCAAGATACTGGTGTTGATGATATTTTTGGACAACATACTGAAGCCACCTCTCTCATTGATACTCCTGTAACAGCCATCATGGAGCCATCCTTCACTGCACAAATCAATCGCCCTCCAACACCGAACCGCTCCGTCTTCAAATAACAACAACCACCAATTCTGACACCGGCTACCACTACAAGCTCCTCGCTACAAAATCTTCCTAACTTTGCCTCGTTGTTTGGCTTTGATTATAGACTGAAAGCGTTAGAAGACAACTTCTCGGAACTCAGACAAACAAATCAATATGCTGAAGCGCTCTCTAGTAGATCCTCCATTCCTGCAACCGTTGATCAATATCTAGCGAATAAAATGCAGGAAGCAGTTGGAACGTTTGCAGTCCAATTGAAGTAATAAAAAAAAAAAAACCCCCCCAAAATTCGAGAATAGTCAACTACTTGCAAATCATCACTTCCTTGATTCATCGAAAAGAATGAAAGAAAATTATCAAGGAACAAGTCAAAAAGGAAGTCCTACCACAAATTACTACTACTCCAAAAATCGAGAAAAGTAGTTACCGATCAACTCGAGTCGTGAGGTTCTTAAGTGCGATCATCAAAGGAAGAGCCAACACGCCAAGCTGAGCTTCGAATCTGTCCAGAACTAGAGCTGACAAAGGATCTAATGACAGAAAGATGAAGCTAACAACTCTATCAACAAATAGTCAGACAATCAAAGGCAGCTCTACAAGCATTAGTGATGCGTATTTAACCGACAAAATCTTGTGAGATACATATGGCCGATAACGGTCACAATTTAAACATTTTAGAAGATGGAGTAGATGATGATCAAAGAACCCTCCGCTGGAACAGACCGGGGGTCCAAAAGAAAAAAAGGTCAGGAAAAGAACCCACTTATACCAGTGCTCCAAGTGAAACGACAACCACGACCGCAGGAAAGACTACCACCACAGGATCTAAGACTCCACAAGAATCTGCAGCCGAATCTACTCCGGTAAGAGGAAGCTAATGACACACTACAATGTCTTAGAAGCACCAAACACAGCCTAGGAAGTTTGAAACAGGTGTCCATATTGATGAACAAGCAGAAGAAGAGGACCCCAACATCTTCCTAACTGGTTTCAAAACCTACACGACTACCTTCTCCTGACAAATCATGGAGATAATCTATTCCTGCCGTCATGATCTGTCCTAACCTTGGCTTAAGCAAACTACTGGCACAACAAGACCCTCGAGAGTCATTCGATGAACTACCCGACTCTACATTTGACATTATATCCTCGTTGTGATAATGCCGGCTAAATGTTTCAAGACTACAAACCTGAATTGCTAGCAGAATCCAACATTTGAGCTGATGAAAGGCACTTGCATGAGTTTGACAGAACTTGAAAACATTTTGGTGAGGAAGTCTTGAACAAAGCCACAACCGAAAAATGGACTGGAACAACCATAAGGTCCGCCAAAATCCACATGTTCTGCGACAGACCCACTACCGTTAGTTTCCAAATTCCAAGGAGGTCCGTCGTGTTATAACCCTCGTTTCATCACTTCATCAATAACAACCTTGAGTACCTACGTGGTGGTGTGTCAAGCCGAAAGTACTCTACTTCAGTATACGAAGACTACGCCTGCAGATTACAGGCATATCAAATGGATAGAAGACTTAGTGCCTAACTCAATGTGGAGCCAAATGATAGTCAAATACGACAAATTCGCCCTTTGGGGAATCTCACATTGGGGCAAAAAGCGAAGACAATTCTATGCATTTGCGACCTCAAGGGAATCCATCTCCGTGATGTCAATTCAAAAAGACGAATCAATGCTGTCACAAGGTTGAAATAGTCGAATGCAATGACTATAAAGCACTTGACTGGATTACTGTATGCGAAGGGATGAAGACGTTCTTGTACAAGTTTCAGCAAAGAAGGCCACTTCCACAAACTAAGGATCCAAGACATTGAAGATATCGCTTCTCTCGGTGCAAGGAAAAGTGGGAACAAATCTCCAACGTTGAAGACGTATTGCATTTAATGGTCTCCTTAAGAATGGTATTTACAAGAAGCGTTGTCATCCAGAGGCGTGTGGAAGATCTTCAACTGGGTGTTGAAAGCTATCAGAAGAAACTCAACCTCACAAAGCCTGACACGTACAGATCCAATCTGAGAAGACAAGACGCTTATACACCATACTCCGATCCAAGAGGATTCATCTACAGAGAACAAAGACAAGTAAGAACAATTCGATGGCATTGACGAACTTACACAAGTCAGCAGATGGTATCTCTAGATGACGTTCGGTAAACTGGCTCTAAATGATCGCCTTCAAGGGAAATAGAATGGTGTATTGCACAGACTTTTAGAGCCAACGGGACAAGCAAAACGCAAGAGCAATGATCCATCACCGCCAGTCAACGAGCTCCCTCTACCTACCCCCCCCATGCTGTCACAAGCGGCTAAAAGTCGCGAAAAAGAAAAGGATCCTCCCCACCTGGGGGAGACCTACGGCTACTCCAAAGGACCCCAAAGATTTAACATATGTAGTTCTCACATAAACGTCAAACCTCTAAAAACACTATCTTGTGAATATGAAAATTATAAATTTAACGACTTATTGTGGGGAGGAATACCAAGATGTCTCGAGTAACGAATTTTATCAAGAATTTCTTATTAAATTCCAAATATATTTCAAATAATTGTACACGGCAATCATCTTTAAGTAAACCCTCAAAATTGAGGGAGCAATAACATGTTCTAATCTGCTATCATATCTCATATTTGTCCCCGAACGGTATTAATCAATTGGAATCCAAAATACAAGATAAACATCTTGGATAAGGGGAGAAATATGTGATTAACCTGGACTAATGTATTTTGATAGAAGTGATCAAATAAAAGGACCAATGCACTCCACACCTAGCATGTACTACGATTACGATGCACATGTTAGGGGACTTTTAGTGATGATGAAAAACTCTCAAAGTGTAAATCTTTTGATATTTATATCAAACAGCTCTGATTGAAATTTTTCAATTTTTGGAACGATCATGAAGGAAGTAACCCAAAAGACTGACCAGTTCGTCAATTATGAGTTATAAGGTGGGTTAAGCTGTATGTATTCATATCCCATGATCCGAGCCAGACCGATGGATCTACCCAAGGGATATCACTAGTTAGTGTAGAAGGCCTTTGGTATGATTAGAAAAGGAGAAAAAGTGGAGATAAGGACTAAATTCCGACTGAGATGGAGCTAACACTGGAACAAACCCAAACAAGGTTATAGTTTATACGAACGGTATGCATGAAGGGGTTTGAATAGATTAAAAAGAAATGTAAGGATAAAGGGTATAAAGAAAGAAGCCCTCCATATACTTTAGGCAGAAACCGGGTCAATACTTATTATGCTGTCAGAAACACCAGTGTTTGTTCTGACATTGAAGACATTCATGGACCCAGTGACGCTATGCACAACCCCCCTCCCAGCTACTCAAAGTCAGAAAGACTTTGTTCAAACTCCACAGGATGATACACTCATTTAATGACTTTCTCACTCCGATTAGTTGATATGAAAAGGTGGGCACACAGCTCCAGCCTCCGATCACTTAAAATCTAAGTGCAACTATTGAGTTCGAGAGCCAAAAGAGATCATACCATAAAAACCCATTAGACACCTGACAAATATACTTGTCTAAGTCACACAATGTGAATTACAAGATACATTTTAAGAGTCCTTCGCATTATCCTTGTGATTTTGCCAGAACATCAGAGTGAATTCATTCACAATGAAGATGGAAATCCTGCTTGAGCCAAATTCAAACAAGCTCATGGTAGTAAACATTTGTGCGTCTTTATGAAACAAACAGTTGACAACTGGAACTAAACGATGGTTGCGATTCTATAAGAATCAAACTTGTTCTCATGTAAGATATTGAGCAACGGTATGTTAAATGAATTTTTTGAAATGATAAACACTCTCGGTGTGTCATAAAAAAAACAATTTTGTAAGTGATACACCGTGATTGATTTATTCAAATCAATTTTCTATATCAATCAGTGAGATAGTAACTCACTGGTTCACTCTTATCGTGCTGTCTGCTTTGAGACGTTCCGATAATGAGAACATGCTGAGTACGATGAATCTAATACTTATGTGTTTGGAAAGATTAATACTTCAGCTGGAAATCCCTGTCCCAAGAAATTCTTTCTTAAGAATTGAATCAATCTGATCACAGGTCGATATCCTCACGGATCCGAAGGATTACCTCCAACCAAACCTAGTCGAATGACAAAGCCATTATACGTCCCACAGCTCCTTTAATATTGCTAACTGTTTTATGCAGTTATTTAAAATGGTGGTGGAGGTTCCTGATTCTAGCTGGCTCACAAGATCCATATCCACATGACTAATCTAGTTTCTATTACATTCATAAACAGACACACCCAATTAAAACTAATTTTCAAACAACCTTAGACATCAACACATTACGCACAATTAAAACTAAGTTAAGAGGATTATAGAACCTATATATGTATTTATTATAAACGCATAGGGTACTCGTGCGTTGCGGTCAACAGACCATTGCGCAACAATCAATTACACACAACACTACACAATCAAGTAGTAGAGTCATCCCGTGTGCATCGCACGGGTCTGAAGGCCTCGTTAGTATTAAGAGTAAGCACATGCATATGACATGTGTTAGATTGGTAACTATACACACACATAACCATTGTTCAGTGGTATATTTTTTAACTTATTGACACCGAATCGAGTAAAAAGGTTTAAAAAAACATTTCTATTACACGGTTCTTGGAAAATAGTTCTCATTCTTAAATTATATGACTAAAAATAATTCTCATTCTTAAATTAAATGTATTAAGAGTGAGCAAATGCATATGACATATGTTAAATATAAACACACATAACCATTGTTCAATATTTGTGAACTTATTGACACCGAATCCAGTAAAAGGTTTTTTTTAAAACTCGTGTATTACATTACCGTTTGTAATATGGTTTGACTAAAAGGTTTTTTTTTAAAACTCGTGTATTATATTTGCGGTTTCGTCTTTCGACAACGCCGTTCTGTTCAGGTGTTCGAGGTGTAGAAGTTTGATGCTCAATTCCTTCTTCTTTAAAGAATGCATTAAGTGTCTTGTTTAAGAACTCAGTGCCTCTATCAGTGCGAATAGAAATTACAGGGGCTTGAAGATTTCTTTGGATCATCGTGAGAAAGTCTTTTAAAACTTCTAGTGTTTCATCCTTGGAACGTAGAAAAAGGGTCCAAGTATATCTGGAGTAGTCATCGACAATTACCAGAATATATTTCTTCCCATTGATGCTAGCAACCCGCATTGGACCACATAAGTCCATGTGAAGCAAATTCAATCGACCTTTTGAACTTGGAACAGTCTTTGACTTAAATGAACTTTGTTTTGCTTTACTCACTTCACAAGAGGAACATAGTTAATCCTTGACATACTTCAGTTTTGGTAAACCAATCACAACATCTTTCTTTGAAAGCAAGTTGATGTAGTCGAAGTTGAGATGAGAAAGTCTTCGATGCCATAACCATGCTTGAGTTGGTGAGGCTTTAGCCAGGAGACAGATTGGAGTTGATGAGGTTGTTTCTTGAAGGGATATTGTATAGAGATCAGATCCACGATTACCGGATAGTAAGTCGTTTCCCTGAAGATCTCTAACAAAACACGTAGATTTCCGAAATGCAACCTCCAAATCCGCATCACAGAATTGACCAACTGAGAAAAGATTGTGATTGAGACCTTCGACGTAGTAAACTCTTTTGATCGTGATGTTTCCTTGAACCAAATCTCCATAACCAAGAATTGGAGCAAATTGATCATTGCCAAAACGAACGGTACCCAAGTATTTCTCAACAAAATTGCACAGCAGTGATACATTGCCCGTCATATGCTTGGTGCATCCAGAGTCAACAATGAATAGGATGAGTTGTACAATCTGCAAGAGAAGTAGAGGACGATGGAACACATGACAAATTGGATCCTAAAGTGTTTGTGAGTTTCAAGACATTAGTTATCCTAGATGTATTATCTACGGCAAAACTAACTCTTTTAGGCACACTTTCATTCCTAACTTTAGGTACCCATTTCTTTTGTGTCTTAGGAACCCATTTCTTCTGTGTTTTAGGAACCCATTTGTATGTTGATGGGCATTGTTGTGCTATCCACCATTTCCACGCCTTACTCGTTTTCTTATATAGCATCCTATAGTAACTCTTGGAACTTGTGATAGTGGATTCTGATGCAACAGTTTTCTTATGGGGTGTTGCAACAGATTTGTTCGCTTGACTTTTGGGTTTCCTAGTACTAATAGGCACTACATTAGGCTTCTTAGTTCTAGCATTCACGTCTTTCAAGAACTTAGAAAACAAAAGCAATCATGATTCGAATTAAATCACATTTTCCAAAAGTAGCCACAACAGCATTAACATTCGAAGTTTGGAATTTAAATGTATATACGCAAGTTAAGACTTTGTTTGGTTAGAAATAATTAGAAATCTATGGGTGATTTCTTCTACTTCAGTCTTATTAAATTCACTGACTAGTGTTTGCATGACCTCTTTCTTTCATTTGATTGCTCATAGGCTGTGGTCTGCTAACCTAGTTTTGTGAGCTACTCCTGTAGATGTAGTACGCGAGGTTTAGTATTTTCTAGAAGTTTGATTCAACTGTGGTGCTTAGGTATGTGTGGTACTTACTTGCATTCGATACATTCCCGGTTAAATCACATTGTGTTTCTTAAAGCTTGCTTTGCTGTTTGTAGGCAAATATCTGTTGAAGTGGACTTGTTTTAAACTAACCATCGACAAATTAGTTTTATTTAACGACTTTTTGTTTGAAAACTTTTCTCACTTCATGGAGAATTTGAAAAAGGAGTCGGTTTTCTTACACATCTGATCCGTTTTGGAATTCGTTAAGCATTTGGTTGTCGAACAATAGATGGTTTATCAAACTGAGTTTCCACAGACTTTCCTTTACATTTCTCAATGAGTTTCTTTAACTCACTTATTGCAATGTTCTTGTCTTGCAGTTGAGCTTTCAAATCTTGTATTTCAAAATATTGTTCACGTTCCTTTCGAAATACATTTGACGCCTTTTCTTTGCAAACTGTGTCATTTTTCAGTTGTTCTTGACATTCTTGTAAAGCGATTTCAAGAGAAATGGAGTGTTTTTCTAATTTAGCAAAACTCTGTAAAAGCTCAGTGTAAATCTCTTTACTTACAAATTCAGTTTGTTCAGAAAGCTTTTGTGCAAGAGTCACATTCCCGGACTTATGAAGATTTAAGCATTGTAATCCAGGTGATCTCATATAAATCAGATGAAGATTGCAAATCAAGAACACATAACATCTTTAGACACCATTTTGCAAAAGCATATCATACCATGTTGGAAATTAGCCTTATCAGATTCAAGTTCATCAAGTTCATCTTCAAGAGATTCAACGTACTTTAAATCTGCATGCATTTCTTGCTTAAGTTCATGTACAAATGCGAAACTATCATTCTGAGTCTTAAGGGCAAGGGGCATCAAACATGTCTTAACTAGGATTTCCATATCTTGCGCAGTTGGGTTACGAAGATGAAGAAGGTCGTTTGAATGTTTTACCCATGCTTGATTGACAATTTCTTTCAGATGATTAATGTTATTTGTCATGACATTATATGCTTGTCTACTTTTGCTTATTGATTTAGACACTGGTAAGAAATCTATGTTTTGTAAAAAATATTTGGCTTTGTTATACCAAATGATTTTTCCACATTTTCTTTCTTATTTTTATTTGCCTGTGCGAATGATATTTCATAATGCTGAGTGAGGGGGTTGAAAATTTCCTAAGACTATTTAACTTTGTTGTAGTCAAAAGGTTTCACTAGTCTTTTTTCAATTTTGAATCGACTCTCTTTTCACGAGTCTGAGTCTCTTCCCGATCGGGACGAGTTGTTTGCAGGTATCAGATTGTAATGTGGGATCGCACACAAAACATAGTATACTCATTTTTTGAGCCTTTTAGAGGTACCTTGGATTGGCAAGGTAGGTCTTCCATTAAATGTAGGGCGTTTGGGTACTAAACATATGAATGGTTTGGAATTGATGACTCCGTTTGGTAAAACCATTTCATTCAAAACTTTATTTGTTTTACCATTGAAATATTTTGGTCAAATATCTTTTCATCTTAAGCTTCAAACTCGTTATAACCTTATTTTTAAAATTTCCTTCAATACCATATCAATTAACCCTCCCCCAATATATCACCCCAACCATAAACAAAATCCAATCAAAAAACTTAAACTAAAACAAAAAAACATACCAAAAAAAATCTTACCACTAACTCTAACAAACATCATAACCTAAAATCACGACCCCATAATACAACCCTTCAATCACACAAAAACCCCCCTCAAAAAAAAAAACAACAACCCCCCCCCCCCCAACAAAAAAAAAAAAAAAAAAACCCCCCCAACCGCAAAAACCCCCCAAAAAAAACCCCCCCCCCCCCCCCCCCAAACCCCCCAAAACAACCCCCACAAAAAAAACAAACCCCCAAAACAACACCAAAACCCCCCCCCCCCCCCCCCCCCAAAAAAAAAACAAAAACCCCAAAAAAACAAAATACCCCCCCCCCCCCCCCCCCCCCCCCCCCCCCCCCCCCCCCCCCCCCATCCACATTTCCTCCTCCCCCCTCCCCCAATTTACCTCTCAAAATCAGTCTGTTCTATTTTGAGTGCAATAAGCAACTATCTCGAATACTATTAGATTCCCCTAGAGTTCTTATAGTTTCCGCAAGAATAGATTTGCACTCAGTTAAGTCTTGACGTCAATGTTGCATTTGCTTATTTAATGCTTGGAATCTTTTTATTTTCATTGACATCAAGCTTTATAATTAGAAAGTAATATTAGCAAGTTGCACACGCTCATCATCACATTTCTACATCTTTTGGTCAATCCTGAATATCATTTTTCACACATATCGGTGAGTCCAGGAATGGACAATTTACTACACCCGTTTCCTCTACACATGTGTTACTAATGATTCCGATGGGTCATAAATGTTGATGTCATTGGCAAACACATTATTGTAGTATCGTATTGTACCTGTTCCAATGGTCGCGTCTATGCTGAGTTGCATTAGGAACCTCTGAATCTTTGCCATGTATCTGTAATGTGCTTCAACTCATGTTCATCTCAATCTCTTCATCCGTGTCTACAGCAGTCAGATTGCTCTGCTTGAAGGTTGAACACTTTCTAGCTTGTTTACACAGAACATCTTTTCCTTGTGATACGTGGAGTCTTTAACCCGTTTTGGCTTTCTGCATTCCTTAGCATAATGACCAAATTCCTTGCAGTTAAAACACTATATCCCAGACTGTTGCACTACTGGACCACCTACAGTTTCCCTAGCCCCAACAACATTCACTGCCCTCTGATTCCCAAACTGTCCAGTCTGATTGTCATTCTTGTACCTTGGAGTAGTATCCACATTCTTGTTTCTGGTGTTTGAGGAAGTTCTGAGGTTGTTGTTGGTAGGTTTGTAGAGTTTCTTGAAGTACTTTGCAATGAGAGCCAAATTTTCTGCTGTCTTTTCCTGATGAAGCTTGTTCAGGATCACTATCTTCTTCAGAAGCTGACTCAGATGGTGGTGTGATTGGTTTGGCTATCTCTTTGCCTTTGTATCTTGTAGTTGCATGAGATCTGGTTGGAAGTGAAGCTTTTGATGTTGGTGCATATGATTTGTGAGATTTTGATGTTTGGTAATAAGGGTCTTGAAGTGTTTGAGCAGTAGCAACAAGTGCTAATGGGTTAGCATTCTTGGCCATTCTTTCAGCACGGAGTTCATGAACTTCCTTTTGGTATTGTTTCAGAATGTCAAAGAGCTTATGGTATGAAACTTCATCCAACTTGTGTTGTTGCTTCACAATTGTGACAAATCTTGACCATTCTGGTTGAAGTGAATGAAGAAATTGAACATTGACTTTGCATCTAGCACTGTCAATTGTTTCTGATCATTTCATTCATCTTTCTTGTAGAATATTGTGTCGTAAGATCAATTGTTTCTCCATCGTGAAGAGGTGAATTGACCAAAACTCCACAAATAAGTTTGTCTACATCTTGGAATATTGAGTGACTCACTTTTTGTAGCCTTTTCGATGGCTTCCACATTTCTTAAGCTGTTGGGACATGCATCAACAGTTGAGTATATTTCATCTCCAATTCCAGTCAATATCAAATGAATCGCTTCTTTTTCTGATTCAAAATGAGCTCTGTTTTCAGGAGTCATATTCATAACTGTCTCGACTGTTGTTTGTTCAGGAACTAGTGGAGAATCCTCTGTTGCAGGAACAGCTGGTGTTGTGACAATCGTTGGAGTGTAAGGACCTATGAGAATGCACTTCCGTAAGGCATCACCATTTGGTCTTGTATCAATGTATCGTAAGAACCGTGATCGCCATTGTGCATATCGTCCTGTTGCAAGCATTGGTGGACGATCCCCTTGAACCAGCATGCCATTATCTTGTTATGCATTAGACATGTCGGTGTGGAGTTACAATTGGAGTTGTCTGAATATATGTTTATGCAATTATGAAGTGAAAAATGATTTGTAGGATCTTAAGCAGGTAAAGTGATTGTTGTTGTTGTGGAAAACTATTTTACGGGATTTTACAAGTCTTGACTAAACCGAGAAAATACAAGAGTATTTCGCGGGATTTTACTAAATCAAGAAAAACCGTAAAAATAGAATTATTGTTGGTGAAATCGTTGTTGTTGTTGAAGAACTTGATCTTTTGTTAACTATTTGTGAGCTAAAACGATGAACGATGCACAAACGTTGAACTTTGGAGGACTATTGTTGAAATATTAACCAATAAGGACCAACGGTGTAATGCAGTTGTAACTTTGAGGGAAATTAAACAAACAAAGGACTAAGGTGAATTTGGATTAGAGTCCAGGGGCTGAATGTGACAAAATGTAAATAAGTTTAATTAATAGCAACATTTTCCCTCCACTTTTTACGTCTTCTTTGTTTTTAAAGTTATAAAGATGTAACGATTGAAAATTTGATCATTCGAACTCGATCGGTTATCGTCGGTGAAAGCCGAATATACCACGTTGATCGAAACGATGACACGAGCACGATGATATAAGTCGTAAGTCCCGTCGTTTAACGTCACTCGAAACCGAAAAACCGAAAAATTTGTTAAAACGTTTAAGTTGTTGTGTTCCACTCGTTCGGCTCAAGAAGATGAATCTCGTTCGGTTCTTAAGCTTTACTCGTTCGGCTCATATAGAATGTTACTCGTTCGGTACTTCTTGAAGTCACTCGATCGGTTCTATGAAACACTTGGACTCGTTCGGTTCTTTTTGACGTCACTCGTTCGGTTCTTTTTGAAGTCACTCGATCGGTTGTTACGTTTTCCACTCGTTCGGTTGTACAAGTTGTCCACTCGTTCGATGATCAAGTGTGTCACTTCGTTCGGTCCTTGAGATTTTTTACTCGTTCGGTCCTTGAGATTTGTCTCACTCGTTCGGCTCTTAAGTTTCCACTCGTTCGGCTCAAGCTATAAGAAACTCGTTCGGTCCTTACTGTCGTTCTTGTGTCTGCTAAAATATTTGATGAAAAGAAAGGAAAAAAAACTTTGACACAAACACTTGTAAACTGTTAACAAACAAAATGAAACGAAACTTAAAATGAAAGAAGAAACGAGTATAAAAATAATCCCAACAAAATGAAACAAAACTGTTGCTAGTGATAGTTTTTTTTTTAACAAAACACAAACAGTTTGACGAGTAAGCACTTAAATGAAAAGAAAAAATAATCCGAACATGAATAATCTCAAAAATGACCACAAACAAATCACTAAACCCACCCGAGGCGAGTGATACCAAATGTCGGAACCAAATATCACTTTCACTTCATTATTGAAACAAGAAAAATAAGATGAGATGATATGGAAGAAATTTAGAGAGAAGTTAGAGAGAGAAATAAAGAGAAAAAAATAGAGTTGCTTGAATTCAAGCAAATGTGAAAAATAACAAATGGGAATCAACACCATTTTCCATAGAGAAAAATGGTATATATACCCTACACAACTACATGGGTCGTGTGGGCTTTTACTTGGGCCGGGCTCGGGATTGACTTGGGCTTTAGCCCGATACACATACAATATTAGCTTACATTTACGAGCCCGTTTACCCTTCTAGCCTATTACAACGTATAATTAATTAAGTGACCGAGACCTAATATAATGAACGAACTTCCATTGTTCGACTCAATATTTTGAGGCTAACACATAGCTTCAAAATAGGGTAGTCAAAGTTCAAAAATATTTTTAAATTTAACAAATAGAAATCAATTTATTAATTCAAACTTAATATCAAATATTTATGCAATTGTAACCCTCGACCTTTTAGAAGGCTGCAACATCGGTTGTGAGCCGGCAAGATGCAGTAAACTTTTATCAGTCTCGGATTTTTATTCTTACTATGGGCTTTCTTTAAAGGACTACCACATCGGTTGTGAGCCGGCAAGAGGCAGTAAACTTTTATTAGCCCACAGCTTATATTTATTATTATATATTTTTTTATTTTTCATTATTTTATTCATCATCATTTTTTTATATATAGAAGACTTCTTTTTGAAAAATTCATGTATAAGTTTGAACTAAGACTAAAATTTTTGCTATATATTACATAAAAATTGTTGATTTAAGTTTAATATCCAAAAACAACAAGTATATTAATCCGGTTAAGAGCTTATGGGAGAAAAAGCAACAAATTACATACATGAGCTCTTAGGATTTCCAACTAATCATTGTTTAGCATCCCACTCATACTTAGCCTAAAAGTTAAGGAACAAGCTAGAGCTCAACACGCTCGATCGAGTCAAAATTTACTCTTATTCTACCCAGCATGAAAGTCAAAATTATGACAAAAACACTTATTTTATTTTTGAAAATTTTGAAAATTTTCATATTTTTGAAAATTTTAAAAATTTTCATATTTTTGAAAATTTTGGTGGGAAAACGGGGTACGTGAGAACAACGGGTAAAAGTAGGTAAGATCATATCGAAGATATACTACCCCATACTAAAATTAAACATTGTCCTTAATGTTTCCTAGCCTAAGACTTAAAAACCCCATACTAGAACTCAAAAAGTCTAATGCATAACTCAAGCTGAAGGATGAAATATCATAACATCTTAAGCCGTTTATCAAGTGTGCTAAAAGATAAATGTTAGTTGATAATAATCTTTAGGATATCGGATTTCCCCAAACTAATGGCAAGCAAAGGCTAGGAAGCTCAAGTGGACCGGAACAAAACACCGAACATGAGAGTCTTTATAAAATTTTGGGTCAATCCTGTAAACAATCACAAGTACAAACAACAACAGGAATCGAAAGAGTACAAGCCTCCTCACATCACTTATAAGAAATAAAATGGATAACCATGGGGTGCCTCCCACGAAGCGCTTTGTTTTTGGTAACCGAGTCACATAGCTTGACTCGATCCCCGAATTCATTCGTCCTTGGAGAGAGTAAATGGAAGAGAAAAATCTCAATCGGGCTTTCATTAATGTTTGGATAAACATTTAAGCACATGAAAGTTCCATCCCGATGAGATGCCACCGGCTCTAAGTGGAGATGCCGGGGTCAAAAATGGTGTCCTCATTTTTGGTGGAGGAAAGTAAGGGAGAAACCTCAGGGTAAGTGAGATACGGAAGAAAAGTCCAAGTGACAAATTTGAAGGAATTGTCAACTTCAACATTAATCTCACCTCCCCCTGGGTCAAAACATTCATCTTCATTAAGCTCATCAACATTGTTTATCACTGGCACATCGGGTTCCATGTCGAAGGTTAAACGTTCATATTCGGGAATGGGATCATTGTTAAGCAAGTTGTCAATAATATCCTCTTCCGAGTCAAAATCACTTTCAATACCTGGTGGTATCGAATCATCTGGTCCGGAAAATATATCGATCTCTTCCCTATTGGAGTCACTATCCTCAACGAGAGTAGTAGATGTGGGAAGAGACTCGATGATTGTATGAGAATTTTCCGGTGACCGGGAAGATGAATTACCGCATAGCAACGACATTCGATTGATATAATCCTCGTGCTCTCTAACAATTCCTGGAGGAATCGTGATAAGTTCACCGGTGAACTCATGGTGAAGAGGATCACTTTTGGGAGAAAAAGTAACATGATCTGATTCATTCTCAATGTGTTGTGGTTCATGATTGAAAAATACATTGGGAGTGATATTATGGGTGGTATCATCACTAAGCAAACTCTCAAGATATAATACGTCTCCTTCTGAGTCATAATAACCTTCCTTAATATACGTAGGAACTTCGATAGCTAGAAAAGCATCGATCTCATCATTATCGCCTCCTGGATCAAAACATTCAGCCTCATCAATTGGAGCATCGTACAAAATTCTTTTCCAATCATTCGTTTTACATTCTAAATCAAATAAATCATCATTCTCTTCGAAAAGTGGATCATCGATGAATCCCTCGAGAATGGAAGCAACACTTTTCAAAGGAGTAGATGGATCATGGTGAAGTGGAATCTCAATGTCGTCTCCTGGAGTAAGACACTCATCCTTATCAGAAAGAGGTATGACTAGGAAAGTTGACTCATCAAGGTTGGAATCATAAGAATCCTTGCACTCGATGTCCTCTAATACTTCATCAAAAAGAGGATTTATGTCACTAGTATTGAAATTGACATCAAATTCGAAAAGAGGGTTAGAGAAAGTCACAGAATCATCACGTGGAACGTTGATGGAAGAGAAATCATTGCATGAAGGTAAAACGTTCTTACTATCACTCCCGGATGTATCCTTATATTCTATTGGGATTGGGACAATTTCCTCAGCACTAAAAGTACTAAGATGTCCGTCCTCCATTATGAGAGAATCCTTGGGCTCAATAGACGGTAAGGTGGATGTGATTGCAAAACCTGAAGAAACTTGAGGAGTTTTGTTTGAATGAAAAATGATTTCCTTGCAAATAACTTTAAAATTCTTCAAACAAGGTGTGATACTAGTTTGGCGTTTAGCTATCGGCTCTGCGAGATTCTTCACTTCATGCTTTTATTTTTCATCGTCGTCTTCTTTCGGTGGAGTTAAGCAAACTAACGCAGGTTCATCGGTAAACCTTTTAAAACTATTCTTGCATGTGTCATTAACCATTTTAATTGACTCGTTTACATTCTTTTGAGGATGTTTTGACGTGCCATCAACATGAAAAGTTATTTGTTCATTTCCGTCCCTCAAAACAAGCTCTCCTTCGTATACATCAATTAAAGTACGACTGGTTCTTAAAAAGGATCTCCCAAGTATGAGAGGAACTCGAGGATCGGCTTCAAAATCAACACAACAAAAGTACTGTAGGAAATCGAAATTCCCAAACCTTTTGACAAAATATCTTCGACTGAGGTCCTTTAGGACGAGTAATTCGATCGGTCGCTAACTCCTAAGTCATCCGAGTGAGTGTTAGTATCTGGCAGAGAAAGCTTTTTCCAAATAGAAAGAGGCATAAGATTATGCTTCGCGCCAAGATCGGCCAAGGCGTGACATACATCCATCCGGGAAATTACATGGTGAATAAGAAAATCGTTGTCGTTGGATCTCAAAGCTTTTCGGAAGCTTTTGAGGAGCATTCCGACGAGCGATTCTCGTTCACGGTATCCTTAGCTAACTAAGCCACTTATCCTTATTCATGAGCAAACTCTTAATCGTAGGAGCAAATCTTGGCATTAAAAGTAAAGCATCGCAATAAACTAATGTAGTAGCAGCATATCTTGAAAGATTTGGAAGTTCTTTCCATGATTCAATGCTTTTGTCCGGATTTTGTATCATTTCACGTCGTGAAGAATATGATATTGCTTAGGTAAACTCTTCGGAATATCGGATTCCAGAATGGGAGTGGTTTTAGGCAAAGTCTTCGGAACATCGGGTTCCAGAATAGAAATGGGGATAACCGGAGGTGGGATTTGAGCGGTACTTCCTTGGAAATTTGTTTGCTCTTTATCCGTTGTCTCCTCGGTTTCTCGTTCCACTACCTTTTTAGGAGAAGGATTAGTAGGAATCGAGGGTCCCTCGTAAGCAACACCACTTCGAGTAGTGATCGCTTTCATCTCACCCTTCGGGTTTGGAATGGTATTACTCGGAAGAGTACCCGAAGTTGAGGTTGTTTTGAAAACAATCCACAATCATGTTTTGACAAATATTTTGAAAGTGGCTTTTTGTTGATTCATCATGATGGCTTGTTGAGATTTTATTGTGTTTTGAATTTCATTCTTAAGGTCTCCT
This sequence comes from Tanacetum coccineum, assembly GCA_026074375.1. Lineage (NCBI taxonomy): Eukaryota > Viridiplantae > Streptophyta > Magnoliopsida > Asterales > Asteraceae > Tanacetum > Tanacetum coccineum. Next base: position 31,218 of record BQNB010027918.1, read on the forward strand.
TTCAACGAGTTGATTTGATTTTGCATGTTCCTTAACATCTGATCATTATTCCTCTTGTAACTTGAAAAATCATTTGAAATCTCTTGTTGAACTTGATTATTAGGCACTTGAAAAGGTTGGTTTTGAAATCCTTGGTTTTGAAAATTGGTGCATGTTTATTAAGATTGAAAACCTTGTTTCCATGAAAAAATTTCTTTGGAAAATTATTCCCTTGAACATGATTCTGATTAAACCTATTTTGACCATTGTTTTGCACCGAAGCTAAAACTGGTGGTGCCATTTTGATTACTACAACGGTTTGGAGGATTAACTTGTTTGTAGTACCCGTGTCGCACAAATCATAGATGATTGTTATCGGTAGCGGACAATTATACCAAGAGTGGGACCACCACAAGTAACGCAAGTATCCTCATACCGCTTTAACTGGAGCGGGATAAGTGACAACTTTCTTCGAAACATCTCGTACTCTAACGCTCAATAGAATCGTTGTGCCGAAAGCTTATCAATTTCTACTCATCCGTCTTTACTAGGAAGTAGCTTTCATTCCTGAGCATATGATCTATTTCGTGATAACGAACTTATGAATTTATTCTCAATTATGTTTAAAGCATCTCTAGATGGTCTTAACTCAACAGATTTCCACCCGCCCGCGGCATTTAAGGATGTCTTGTTCTTCTCGTTACCTAGTCCTGAGCAAACGGCTACAGGTAAAGACTAATCAAATCCGTTTATGGTTATAATGACTTACCAAAAGTCATATAGTATTCAACACACTATGATTCATGTTCTGAGTGTTGAAGTGGTTTTCAGTTCACCATGGATTATTACCTTTTCTAGGTACCAAAGAACTGACTAGCCCAAGAGTAAATGGCTACTTGGTAAAGGCTCATAAAAACCATTTGCGTTGCTGCGAAGACATGTTGCTGAGAAGAACAATCTGTTTGATGCAAAGACAAAGATTTTTGAAGAAATGTTTATGTTCAAGATAAGAGGTTTCATTTCAAGATACTCAAACAGATTGTGTACAAGATACTGCTCAAAGGATGAAGCTTAAAAGATTGAAGGCAAGTACTGCTTAAATGACAAGACAGACTGATGCTGAACAAAGAAGACCAACTATCAAGAAACTTGAAGTCAAGCAAGTAGAATTCAAGTTAGGGGAGGATTGTTGGGAAAAACAAGTCAATTGGTCAACGTACTGCTAAGCAAAAAGTCAAAGTACTGCTAAGTAGAAAGTCAAGGTACTGCCAGTCAAAGATCGAAGTACTGCCGTGGATAAAGGAATCTTAAAGGATTATCATTTAAACAGTTATGTTAGTAATTATCTTGTAACAGTTAATTTAGTGATTAGTATTGATTAGAGTTTATGATATACAAGGACTGTACACCTACTAGAGTTATCCTTATGGTTATAAAAGGATCTCTAGGAAGGTATTAGTATATAGAACAATATAGAAAAAAAACACGAGTTAAGAATTATTAGTATTGTATTAGGGATCTGCAATTTAGGCAGATTCAAAAGGTTTATAAAAGAAATCGTTTGAGAAACTATTGTGTGTTCTTCTTAAGTACTGCCAACTAGATTCCGCATAGTTGACAGTATATCAGTGTTTCATAAAGGAATAACGATCCTACAGGACACGCTTGGAAATAGTTACCACGCCACCTTTCTTAAGCTACTATAACCTGTAAGGTTTAGGACGATTCTCTGTTTTTCGTCTTAATTTTTGAACCGTCTCTTCAGTTATTAAATTATCACAACTCCCCGGGTCAACCACAAAGGTGCAAACCTTACCTAAATAGTATAAGTTGACTGAAAGATGTTGTGCTTGAGCCAATCATCGCCAACAGCCTTTGGGGTCAAGCAAGTGCGCCTAACCATCAAATTCACCCCCATATCTCCACTCATAATCTCTTCTACATATTGATCATTGATCACTTCTGACTACACTCTTTAATTTATAGTAAATATATATATATATAATATACTTATAAATATATAAAAAGAAGGGTAGGAATCAAAAGATCTCAGTTATAGTAATCCGGAAGTATGATTCCCGGGTCGTTATCCCCGATGAGGAAAGCAATTGAAAGTTGAGAGTCGTTTTGAGAATCGATGCTTGAATGGAATAAGATTGATATTGGTTTTCTAAAACTACGAGAAAATTAAGGCAAAAACTTAAAACTACTTAAGAAAAAACAAATTTTAGCTAAAAACGGAAACCCTAAACTGTGACTAAAAACCTTAAATTTCCAAAAATAAACTTAAAATGAATTTTTCACTTTTAATAGACTCTAATTAACTAAAAAGTAAGATTAAAGAAAACTAGAATGAAAACGGAGTTGATTTGAGCTTAAAAACACGAAAAACGTGAACGGGAATGAATCCCGTTCTTTAAAAAGTGAAATTTTGCAAATTAAACCCTACGGAAGCAAAACTATTTTTCCTAGGAACTATATGATAAAAGAAAATTTTCTAAAAAAGAATTATATTTTTTTGACTTTTTTATATTTTTTTATGAATTAAAAACGATTTTAAAGAAAATTAAATATAAAAAATACTAAACGTTTTATAAAAATTCTGAAAAAATTATAAAAACAAGTTCTTTAAAGATGTAAAATATTATTTTTGGGATGACCCTTTTCTTTTCAAGACTTGTGCGGATCAAATAATCCGAAGGTGTGTAGATGGCAAAGAAGCTCTCGAAATTCTCGAAGCTTGTCACAGTGGACCCACCGGGGGACACTACGGTGCCAACTTTACCGCCAAGAAGATTTTTGATGCCGGTTTTTATTGGCTTACTATTTATAAGGATGCCTACGAATTTGTCAAATCTTGTGATACATGTCAAAGACAAGGCAAAATCTCTCAACGTCATAAGAGGATCAGTTGGAAGATCAACATTGTCAAAACTTTGCCCAACAACACTAACAGATGGACTAACAGTACTATCTCTGTTAGTGCTGTTAGCATAACCTTCCTTCTGTTGAACAACAAATTATCCAATGCAGCTCTGAAATCTTGCACATTCTGGTCATTTTCTTTATTTGAAGCTCCTCCTTCCTTCTCTTGACCATTTCTTTCACCCTTATTTGCTAGTTCTTCATTAGTCTTTTTACCAACATCATCAGAAACTGCATCCTTTAAGCTCTGTGGACTATCATAAAGTAATGGTAGCAAAATATATTGTTGAGTAGGTATTGCATCAACAATATCCTTGATACCTGCATTCTTATTAGTTTGATTCCCTGTAGTAACTGGCTCATAATTCATAGAGTTTGTTAGTGAATCAATATCAAAGAGCCAATCTGGTCCACTCCCTGCAACATTAGGTTTGTTTTCAAGAAAGGTTATGTGCAGGTTATCCTCTACCTTCCTAGTTCTAGTGTTAAATACCCTAAAAGCCTTTCTATTTATATAGTATCCAACAAAGAACTCCTCATCAGCCTTCCCATCAAATTTGCCTAGGGGATCTAAGGTATTAAAAATAGTTACAAGACACCCAAATGGTCTCATAAAACTTATACTAGGTGGTCTACTATGTAATAGTTCATAAGGTGTCTTGTTGTGAGGCTTGGTCACTAGAACCCTATTCTTGAACATGACAACCAGTATTAACTACTTTCAACCCTAATGTGTAGGTAAGAGTGAATCTGTTAGCATAAGTTATAGCTGCCTCTATTTGTGTCACTATTCTTTCTTTCAGCCAAACTATTTTTGTGGTGGAGTTTTGGCCAACACTGAATTCTTCTTAATCCCTTTCAAAACCACATATTCTGATTTCATGTCATTATTTTTAAATTCGTTCTTGTCACATTGATGATTTTTAACTTATGGATTTATTTGGTTTTTCATGCAGTTATAAAGTTTTAAGGATCTACTAGTCTCATCCTTAGTGCCAAAAAAAGAAACCACAACTAAACTACTATAGTCATCAGTGACAAAAAGGCATATGTCTTGTGATTGATTACTCTCTTACATTGATAGCACAAATAAGTCCATAAGCTACATTTTTAAGGGTTGGCTAATAGAGCTCACAAGCTTGGTCGTACAAGAGGCTTTCTGTTGCTTTCCCTTCTAACAAGCAACACAAGTATGGTCATTTTTAAAAAGCTTTGAAGGCAATCCTCTTACAAGGTTTCCCCTCACAAGTTTATTTATAGTTTTAAAGTTTATAAGACCAAGCCTCCTATGCCATAAATTAGACTCATTATTATAGCCTTTCAAATAAAACAGTCAAACCTCCTAAAGGAACAACATTCTTTAGATCAAAACTATACATGTTTTCATGTCTGGGAACTTTAGGCAAGACTTGACTTTCATCAAGTAGCTTAAAGTCAGGGGATAGAACAAGACATTCAGTCTCAGTGAAAAGAACACATATTTTCTTTTTCACACATTGTAAGAACAGAGAAATGGTTACTTAAGTTCCTTTACAAAGTATACATCTTCAAAGTCTAATTTCCCAGTCCTAATTTTACCTTTTCCAGTAATTTTACCTCCTTTAGGACTTCCTCCAAATGCAACAAATCCACCATCAATCTCTTGATAATCTATAAGAAAGGACTTGTTTCCAGTCATATGCCTAGAGCATCCACTGTCAAAAATCCCTTGATCCTGTAAAGTATATTATGGATTACCCTGCACTCAAAATAAGAGAATTAGTTTCTCTTGGGGACCCAAGCCATTACTGACTTGAGTCTGCCTTGTAGATCAACATAGTCAAATCTTTTAAGCATGTATGATCCACTATCTTTGGAGATATGGGTACAATACAACATTTCTTGTGGTCACAAAAATCCAGCATGCTAAGGACTTAACAGCATTTTCCCCATTTCCCTTAGCAGCACTAACTACTGCTTTTGGCCCAGCAGTAGTTAAATTGTTAACCCTAACAGTATTAACTTTTTTATTTAAATTATTGGTTTTAGCTACTAATTTTTGGTTAAAAGCCCTTCTTATTGGTGATTGCTTTAAATTAAGAATTTGTTATTGGTAATTGAATCATTCACTTTTGGTTTAGGGGCAGCAGTATTAACAGTGCTGGCAGTACTAATTGATGATGCTGCTCTTGGAGAGCTTTGCTTAGCAGCATTAACTGGTACCTGTCTTGACTTTGTTACAACTGTTGTTGGAACAAAATTCCTTTTAGGATGTGGGTGAGTCAATTTATTTTGGTGGTTCACCCTCTGAGCATTGTTCCATACTGGTCTAATTTCCCATTAACCAGTAACCCTTCCTTTATTATTCAACACTGGTTTTTCTACCATTTTATTTTCATGAAAATCATAGTCTTTGATTAAATGGTTGAGCCTCCCACATACAAAACAAAATTTCTTTATAGACTCAAAACCATTTCCTAGTTTCTGAGTCATCATCCCACACCAGTTTCTTCTATTATCCCCAGGACTTTGACTTTTTCTAGGATACTCTACTTGTCTATGTGTGTTTTCCTTATTAACAGATTTCACATTCTCATCAGATTTGACAAAATTGATTTTAGTAAACTTTGGTTTTGCCTGATCAAATTTAGGTCTAAACACACTATCAGTGTCCCAATCTTCAATGATAAGAGCACTAGGCTTAACAGTTTTAGGCTTTTCTACAATATCCTTACTAGTCTTAGATATACTAGTTTCAGTTTGACTCACTTTAGTCTTATAGACATAATCACCTAACCCAGGAAAGGATAAGTCAGGTCTTGAGGGCATGTAGTTCCCAGTGTAGGAAGAGGGAACTGCATGAAACCCTTCACCTGTTTTGAATCTATCATTTACTGGACTTTCATCCACATCACTTTCTCTACTGTTAAACATACTATGAATTACTTCACTCTCATTTATTTGACTATCATAACCAAGACCAGCTTTGTCTTTAGCACTTATTTGACTATTAATCAGTTTAGTTAGATTCTTTGATGATTCTTCAAATTTTTCTAGTTTAAGTTTGAAATCATCTTTCTCTTTTAAAACTTCTTCTATCTGATTTTTAAGGTCTTTGATATCTTTCACTTGGACATCATACTTTAAAAATGCAATATCTTCTTCATAAACAGCTTCATTCTTTTCATGAACAACTATCCTAGCTTCTAATGATTCTAATCTCATTCGATAACCTATAATTTCTAGATTAGATTTATTAAGAGCTTCATGCTGTTGATCATACTGTTTTTGAAGAGTTTCATATGATTTTAAGCAATCTTTAGAGCAAGTATGTACCTCAGAGTTTAAACTTGATGAACTTTGGGATGTATAGGCCATTATAGCAAAGTTTGTGATGCCTTCTTCAGCCTGAAAGCTCCAATCATAACCACCTATCCCATCTTGAACAACCAAGGCATTTGTAGTAGATGTATCTACTAGTGCATTCCTTCTTGGAGCATCTCTATTTCTATTCCTCTAATTCCTTTGTACCATGCATTCTCTAGTGAAGTAACCTCTCTTGTGGCAGTTGTAACATTTAACCTTTTTCTTATCAAAGCTAACAGTTTCTTTGCCATTGAAATTCAAATTCCTTCTCGTCTTCTTTAAGAATCTCTTCACCCTCATGGTAAGCATGGCCACCTGCCATTTGAGATCCATTTCTTCAAGATCATTAGTATCAATCTGACCCAGATCTTCATTGTCCAATTGTGGACTATTAGATTGATTAGTAAAGAAGGAAAACATAACATCATAAGCATAAGTTGAGGAAGAAGCTTGTCCTTGTGAACTAGCAGTAGTAACATCATGAGCAGTATTAACTGCTTCATTAGTACTACTAGTGTTTTCTAAAGATAGAAAAGCCACATTCTGAGAGTTTGAGCTTGAGCTTGATTGGCCTTTAATCTCAGCTTCATAAACCTTCAAATTGTTGTACAAATCATCTATACTCAACGTATCTAGATTAGATTTGTTACGCATGATCAAGGTATGAGTGTTCCAAGCTGATGGTAGACTTCTCAGCAACTTCAGATTTGCATCTTCCTGAGAGATAACTTCACCATGAATTTCCAATTGGCTGATGAGTTTCTGAAACCTATCATAGGTTTTATCCAGTCCTTCAGATCTTGATGCAGCAAAATTCTCATATTGCTGCTTCAGAATGGTTTTCTGCATTTTCTTTGATTCTTTGTTGCCTCCAAACCTGGCCTTGATTGCTTCCCATAAGGTCTTTGCATCCTTGATTCCATGAAACTTCAATAGGTGCTCATCAGGAATGGCCAACAACAGAGTGCTTTTTGCTTTCAATTCATTCTTTCTTGCTAGCTTTTGTTCAGCAGTTTTAGGAGGAATGGGACCTTCAGTACCAGCACTAGCTGATGCAATAGCAGGTGCATCACCATTCACAATAACCTCCCAAAGAGCATAATCAGTGTGAGTAAGATATTGCTCCATTCTCATGCTCCATAGATCATAGTCTCCTGTTTTGAGTATATGAAGTTTTAGTGCAGACACTGTTTGGGTAGTTTCTGATTGTGACTCCATCTTCTCTTTGAATATGAGATCTTGTATAGATGTAGTGTTCTTCTTATTCAAAGTTTCTCAACAAGCTCTGATACCACTTGTTGATCCCTTCTTGACAGATCTTACTTAGCTTGTTAAAGCTTAGTTGTATTGGATAGATCCAAGACAACTTTAGTAGAAACTAAGATTGTAAATACTACAAACTATGCGGAATCTAGCTTGCAATACTAAGAAGAATAATGAAATAGTAAAACAAGATCTTGCTAAACTTTCATTATATTAAACACAATCAAAGTTACAGAATAACCTTGAAACTAACTATATTTGCTATGAAGACTATATAAAACTTGATGTCTAGATTTATGCTGCAGGGTTCCTTTTATACACCAAGGAAACCCTAATGGGCTTACAAAACGCGTTACATGATCATGCATATCTATTCCTAATATATCTCATGCATATCACATAAGCAGTACTAACTATTATAACTAACAGTACTAACTATATAACTAACAGTACTAATAAACTGACAGTACTAACACTTTGTGCTGACAGCACTAACTATTACACTAGCAGTGCTAATGACTTAGTTTTCTCTAATCTTTAGCAGCAGCACAAACTTGAACCAACAGCATTAAGTTGTAGAAGGCTCTAATTCCCAACAAATTTCTTTAAGCTTATTGCGAAATCTGTGCTTTTTGAAGCAGATTGTACATTCAAGTTCTCTTATTCAGCAAAGAGAGAACTGTCGCTGAAAAAAAGGTCAAAAGTTAATACATTGAATCAAACATAAAAACAAAAACATGTGTAAACATACCTAAAGGCGGAAAATGATAGTCGTAGTGTGTGTTTTGCTTCAACTCTTGGGACTGCTTCAACATTTATCCATGCATGCATGAAGTTAGGTAACTCATCACGAATTGAATGCATAAACGGTTAAAAAAACATATGGAATCAATAACACGAATGTTTGATTACCTATTCTTTTATTTCTTAAATCTTCCAAAGATAATATACATGTTATGGTTCAAGATTTACCTTGGACTATTCCTTGACTATTGGAAACCAAAATTGACATGAAGCTAGTATGCACAATCTACCTTCTGCAGCAAGTTGTACATGTGATTACAAATCATAATAAAAACAATATTAGTGCTGAATACATAATGAGAAGTTGATGAGATATATGATTTCATGTGAATCGTGTGTGTAGATGCACAAATAAAAGTTAATCAAATCTGAATTTCATGTGGATCGTGTGTGCATATATATATGAATCAAGTGTGTATGTATGCCTATATATATGTGTTATTTTGTAACTTAAGCATTGATCATAAGAGTTGTAACTCCATCATAAATAACATTGATTATAACATTATAGTTTTTTTAAATGAGACTGTTATAGTTTTTTTAATTGGGCTATTTAATCACATTGATTAAAATAAGTTGTTACAATTTTATTCATTTGTATGTATTAATTTCATTTAATTCTATTCATTGTGTATTAACCTTTGAATGGCTTTTATGGCTTTTAAATTCGTGTATGTATAAACTTTCCCAAAGAGGAAATGTTTTTTACTTAATTCTAAATGGGCTAAATGCTTTATAAAGTAGTAAAGATAAGGTGGTTAGGGTTAGGTATAAGTCTGATGATCCAACCAGAACCGAAGGGATCTACCCAAGGACATTTCACTAGATATAATTAGAAGTTCTTAGGAAAGATAGAGTTGAATGAAATATAGTAATAATGCTGACTAAGGCTGAGCTAGCACTGGAACAATCACAACAAGGTGCCAGTGATGACGTCTTGGTAAGTTTTTAAGGGGTTGAAGAATGAAAAAGAATTGTAAGAATAAATGGTCTAAATAAAGTAGCCCTCCATACACTTAGGCAGAAACCGTGTCAATACATATGATATTAGAATCACAACGATGATTGCTGGTATTGAAGATAGTCATCATAGACCCAGTGATGTAATGCACAACCCTCCATAGCCACTCAAGGTCTCTTAAAAGACACTTGTTTCATTTCTCACAGAGATAAACACGTTATATATCGACTCTCACTCCGAGTGAGTTGGTATTGAAAAGGTGGCAGTCAGATCCAGCCTCTGATCACTAAAACCAAAACGCACTTATTGAGTCTAGAGCTAAAAGAGGTCAACATAAATCTCACTAGGACATAATTCCAAAATTCACCTGTTGTTCACAATCAAAGAACACAAGTGATATATAAGAGTCCTATGCGTTATCCTTGTGATCTTGCCAGAACATTCAGAGTGGTGCTCTTTAGCATTTCACATTGACGAATGGAAATCCTTCCAGTGTTAACCTCAAATAGCACTACATTAGGTAACTTGTGCGATTCTATATGGATCAAACTTTTAACAACTGGATATCAATTTGGTCCAGTCTATGAATTAACGACTCAATCAGAAAGATAGTAACTAACTGATTCACTCTTATCGTGTTGCCTGCTTTAAGACGTTTTGGTAATGAGAACAAGCTAGTATGGTGAATCTAATGCATCTGTTAGAGGATCCAAGACTACGAGCTGGAAACCCTGTCAAGGAGATTCTTTGAATACTACCTAATCATAGGTACATTATTTATATTGTCAAACAAGAAACCGGTGGTTCTCGCAACCAAACTTTGACGAATGATAAAGCCATATTCGTCTATATAAATTGTTTAGTATTAACCATTAATTGCTGATTTATACAAAGGTGGCAGTTCCCCATTCCAGCTGAGTCGGATTCATAACCACGTGCTCATACTCAAGACTTAAATTTTTAAGAAATCAAGAAAGCTCAAGATCAAACAAAGATAAGGACTTTCGCAACTCTGATATTCAACATCTTCCTTAAAGACATAAAGTTATCAAGTCAAAGATTATATAAGGAGATTGTGAGCGAGCTTTCAAGAAATCTCAAAGTATGAGCATGTTGGTCCAAAGACATAAGATCGTAAGAAGGCAAAGTATTACAAAGATGATCAAGTGATGATGCAAGATCTCAAAGGTATAGTTAAAATACAAAGATGAAGAAACGATCGAGATCAAGTTCACAAGAACATGATTAGAACAAGAAGAACTAGCACAATCTATTACATGAACAAGACTCAAGATCAAGACAGAAAGCATCAAAGATTAAAGATCAATGTCACAAAGAGAGATCTCTATGATCACCGCTTAGGGGGAGATTGTTAGGAATTCAGAAAGTGTTGATCATTAAGCAGATCTCAATGATCGTCCCTTAAGGGGAGATTGTTATGGATTCAATTTTTAGTGAAGTGACAATCATTATCGATCTTACGAGCCTTGTAATAGTTAAACAATATCAAGTGTATAATAGTCAGTCCAATGGACTAATGTAATAGTCTAAGACCCGACCTATGGAAGCCCACAAGAAGGCTCATGGCTGGTCAAGGGACTATATAAAGCCATCTCTACACATAGAGAGGGTGTGTGAGTTTGTGTTTTATGTGTGTAATAGAAAGATTATCCAAACGCCTCCACCATCCTTTCTCTCTTCTCTATATTTCGTATGTGTATGTGTTGATTTGTGAGAAAACCATATTCTATAATTGGTATCAGTCGCCATGGTTTCATCTTGAGATGTTTAGTGTTTGTGTGTGGTTTGTTTTGCTTATTTCGTGGCTTATTTAGCTTATATAGATTCGGCTTATTTGTGCTCATGTGCTTATTTTGACAAAAAGCTAGTATCTTTCTATTTCAAAACCAAAATTAGTGTGTTTAGTGCGTTTGTGTGCGATCTATCTTGCAAAAACTCGAAAATCTTGGTGTTTTTTAACCTTATAAACAAAATAAAAAGTGGTTGAATTTTTGGTGTTAAAAACCTTAAAGTTTGTGTTTTTATGATAGATATAGCCTCATAATACTTTGTTTTGCAAAAGGAATCAAGAAAAAAACGTTTCAAAGTGTGTTTTAGGTGATTTAAAAGTTGAGTTTCATACTTTTTTTGAAGGAGGTGATTTACGCAGTTTATGAGTTAGGCAATTTATGCAGATTTATGAGTTAGGCGATTTATGCAGATTTTTGTGTTAGGCGATTTAAGCAGATATTTGTGTTAGGTAATTTATGCAGATTTTTATGTTAGGCGATTTATGTAGATTTTTATGTTAGGTGATTTATGCAGATTTTTGAGTTAGGCGATTTATGCAGATTTTTGTGTTATGCAATTTTGTAACATCCCAAAATGGGTCACAGCGAAAATGATGTTTCCGAGGGCATTACTTCATAATACCATTGCACAAGTCATGAGAGAACGACCTCTAAGTGTCGTTTTAAAAGTAATCTTGTATTGTTTAGACTCCAATGCACATCAGGCTAGCACCTAGCACTCAAGTACCTAATAAAACATGTTTTAAAATGTCAACAATAATGTTGGTGAATTTATAGGTTTATAAATTAAACGAATCGGATAGCAAGATTCCTTGTAATAGAGTAGCAATTACAATATCACAAAAATGTATTACGAAATGCACTAAGCTCATGACACTGAAACTCAACAATGTATGTATCAAGTACATATAAGTGATGTGCCCAATGTAGATGTTCAACCCGTAACATCTATGAGTCCGACATGGTCTGCGTTCGTCGTTCCGTTCAACCAGAATACTAGCAAGCGCTACTTACCCGAACGGGGATGTTAATTCCTAAATAGATCTATTCATAACATTAGCGCTTACAATCCAGTAATTAATAGTTCATGATGATGGGCATAGTGGGTTATAGCTACTTAGACAAACTCGTAATATTTGAAATAAAATGTACTTGCATCCATTTTGTAAAACACACATGATCTCATCCCCGAGATTTGATAAATAATTGAAAAGTATAAGATGGGGACTATAAACTCACATTAATGAGATAATGAGGTAGCAATGAGTATGAAGCGAGCAAGGTAAATGGCGTACGCGAAAACAAAGCAACACTATCCGCTACCTAAATAATAATACGCATATTATTAATCATGTAATATACTACAATGCATGTAATCTTGTCCATAGTATTGTGCTTGAGTTTGAAAAATATTACTTGTTTAAAATGTGATTGTTTATGAAAATTGGCCAAATGTATCGGGTCATATTCTCCTACCATTAAACATGTAAATTATGATATCAGACTATTTAGAATCTAGATTGTAAGTACTTCTCTAGTTAATTCAGTCGACACTTGATTTGGTCTCTAAACGTGTCAAACAAATGGACGAAGTTATAACAAAATGAATTTAAAAATTAAGTTTCATTTATAAAATTCGAGGGACAAACGCAAAAGTTAACAATCAAATTTTGGACTTGTTACTTAGTGAAATTACAAACAAAAAGTGGTTTTGAAAATTAGGCCATGTCATCTATAACTTTCATTAATTAAGTTTTGTCCAAAAATTTGGTTTAAAGGGTTAAAAAATATGGTTATAAATGAGGGTGTCGAGCGACTGGTTCTATAACATAATTTATTTATTTTGGCCAAGTGTTCTACAAGTGACATTTGACTGACTTTGGTCGCAGCTTGCGAATACGTCACTTAGTGTTAGGACAAGGTAAAAATATATTTGAAAACTAGGCCACGTCTACTACCATTTGCCCTTTATAAGTTTAAGTCTTGATGTGGCTAAGTTAGTTAAAAACGAGGGCAAAGTAAGAGTACGCGACTCATTCTGCCAACAGTCATAAACATGGCAGCAACACTAACTTAAGGTCACGTTTGCGAGTTCGTTACTCCATATTATGGCAAACTAAAAGTACATTAGCAAACTAGACTAGGTCTACTATAATTCACCTTTTATAATTTTAGTGGGCCGATGTCGTTATCGTGGTTAAAAACTAGGTCAAAGTAGGGGGTGTCGAACCTTCGGTCAACAATACTAACTACGTAATAGCAGTACTAACTTTGGGCAAGGATTGCGAGTCCGTTTCTTAACCATTTTTGATGATTCGAATTTCTAAAAAATCCTTACTATGTCGACTTTAAAATACCCCTAATTTCTAACCTTATATCCAAGCTTAAATGGGTCAAAACAAAGCTTAAAGTCAACCCAACAGGCCAGTTTTTATGCACATAAAATGACTAATTTGAAAGTCTGTTTCCCATTTTGTTATAAGGTGTTAGGGGTTCAATTTTCGCGTGAACACTACTCCTATACTATGTTAACGAGTGATAAATTCAGAATTCTAATTGGTCAAGTTTGTATATGGGTTTCGCAATGGACCCGTATACATCAGTAACTTCATATTTTGTGAAAGCATGCTTTTTCGTGGCTTTAAACTTTACAATTTGACTAACCAAAATTTAGTATATGTTCGGTTTTATAAACGGGTCTAGCACACGGCTTAGTAACAACATATGGCCAAGGGTTTCTTCAAGTTGTAAGTTTACAACGTCAGTTTCTTGTTTCTGTTATAGTAAAACAACAATGGGGGGTCGTGTTCATAGCAGTTAAAGAGATTCATACGTTACTCAAGCATAATTAATCTAAATGACATGATTGCATATGAATGAGTGGCAAAAAAATAATCATGAATATAATACTCACAAGTACCCGGCTAAAAAGAAGGTTTAACCAAACTAAAACCTTAATTTTCTTCACCCCTTTCATATACAAAGCCCAAACCAAATACTAATTCGACTCCTTGCACACTCTACTCATAATCATGAACCTGTATATTTGTTTGCTACCTTGATGTGTTCGTCTAACAGAAACCAAAATAAAAGAAAAACCCGAGGAACTTATTTAGGGTTTTCTTGAAATTCTAGGGTTTAATATGGGTGGAGTTAATGGTGATGCTTGTGTGTTTATGCAAGTCGAAACCAAAGGTGTAAGAAACACAAGAAAACCAAAGTGAGGATATGAAGTATGAACCTGATAATAAGTTAATGGTGTTGCATCTTCTGAGTTTGTAAGTAGGCTTTATATACTTGAATAAATTTACAGGCATAGTGTTTCACTCTTGAGTCACGTTTTTATGATAATCCATATAAGGTAAAGACTTTTGGGGCTGGAATATGGTTAATGTACAGGAAAAATTAAAGGTTCTTACTGTTGGTCGTGTAGGGAAGGCAAAAGAAAAAGAAAACAACAACTATATTGCACATGGGTTTGAGAACTTATAAAAAAAATGTGGGCTTTTATCCGATGGTTATAAGGAGAAAAAGAGGTCTTTAGTTCTTTGTCAATATCCTCCAAGATTCAAAATGTGTATAGATTGATTTTTAGGATAGAGGCAGCCGACTTTGTGAGCTTTTATAGTAGTATAAAAGTTTTATTTTGAGTCTATATATTTCCTTTTTTAAATTTGGTATAGTTTTACTTTAAATATGTTTTCATTTTGGTAGAGCTTAATGTGTATGATTATGATGTCCTTTCTTGTTTTGAAATAAATTAAATAAGGATTGTAAGGGGGTCTTGGTCCAAGCAAAGGGGTCGTGCGAGGCCTTAATGAGTTTCGATGACGTTTTAAGCTAAAATTTAAATTTTTAGTCTACGCGATTTAAATGAAAAGCTACGCGAGATAAGCTTAAAAATGATTTTTAATAATAATTGAAGTCGTAAGAGATGTGAAAATGTAAATTGTTACAGTCTCCCCGTGTTAAAAGAATTGCGTCCCACAATTCCGTTTGAGTTGTCTTCCGGAATAGCGTTGATGAAGAGGTGTATATATCTTTCTTAATCCTCCTAATACGCTAAGTCAATTTGCTATCTTAATATGGACTCACCTTGGTACGGGTCTCAATTCCTTGGTGATGGTTGGACTTGTCGGTGGGTTGTCCTTCGAGAATGTAAATAGAAATTTTAATTTTTGACAAACGTTTTTAGGTGACTACTTCTCAGCATGGCATGGTACTTTCCTGAATTATACATACTTGATCAAGCTATGTATATTTGAGGGCTAACGATGTTATGCTCATTTTTGACAAAATATTGCAAAATAATAGTTTATATGATGAAAACAATGTGGTTTATTATTTTGTGAATAAACAATGAGGCAGTTTGTAAAATGATGGTAAAATGTTTGTAAAGTGGGTTATAAAATGTTAAGTGAAATAATTTGTGAACAATGGTAAAATGGTTTATCGTGTGATAGTGAAATGTTTCATAAAGTTATAATGCTTCAGAGAGTGGTTTGCATGAATGAATAAAAATTGAAGTAAAATTGACAAGATTTTCACAACACATAAATTGATAGATAACTTGAAATCATTCGTACAGTACAACGGGAATTTAAGAGAAAAATACAATGAGAATTCCTAAAAGGATAAAGTCTAAGCATTGATATCATCCTCCGCGTTGTCAAGGTCTTGATTGGTTTCTCCTCCTCCTAAGGCATACACCATTCCTCGAGCTTCAGTACCTTGGTTCTTTAACACCGGGCAATCACTCCTGTAGTGCCCTTGATTCCCACATTCAAAGAAAGTGATAGTTCTTTGGTTGTTAGCATTAATGGGATGCCAACAATCCTTTGCCAAATGACCAACTTTCTTGCAGTTGGTGCACTTGGGTGCACACTCTCCATCATGGTGATAGTTGCACTTAGGGCACAGAGGTTTAGATCCTCCGTACGGTTTCTTCTCTCCAGACCCTACAACATAAGCTTGAACCACATTTTGTTTCTTGAGAAGTTGTTGTTGATCCTGGTTGTTGTTATCGAGTTTTCTCTTGTTCTCAGCTTGCCTTTCCGCATAAGTACGGAGTTTCTGATCCATGAAGTCGTTGGCCAACACGATAGCAAAGTCAAGAGTCTTGGGTCTTGCAAACATGACATTTCCATGAATGTTATCGCGAAGTCCACTAATATACTTGTCAATCTTTGCGGTTTCATCAGCAAGAAATTTGGTGCAGCGGAAATATGTGTCAGTCAATTTCTTCTTGATACCAATCTAAAACACCCCCAAAATGGGTCGCAGCGGAAATATGTCCGGGAGCGTTACTTCATAATACCATTGCACAAGTCATGAGAGAACGACCTCTATGTGTCGTTTGAAAAGTAATCTTGTATTTTTTAGACTCCAATGCACATTGTTGGACATGACCATTCCACCAGGTTAGTGCAGCACCTAGCAGAGTGCAGGTAGCAAAATTCACAGTGATTTTCAAACGGCACCCGCTAATGTGGAATACTGATTCCATCTTTTCGAGCCATTGAGACATGCCAACAACTCCTTCAGTTCCCTTGAAGTTCAATGGTTGGCATTTCATTAAATCGGGGTAGGAACAGTCACGTGCAGGTTGCACAGGCCTTCTGATACCTCCTCCTGAACTTTGACTTCCGTCATCTTGGGTATGGGTAGAGTTTCTTTGGATTGCTTGATCGATCATAGCTTGAATAGATTCTGGAGTCATGGCATCATTTGTTCCTTGTCTTGTTACAGACATGATTCTTCAAAATTTGAGGAGTAAAAGAAAATTTTAGTTTAATTCTCTAGGTCGTGTTCCGAAGATGAAATGTTGTGTGATGATGAATGGTAAAAGTGAT
This sequence comes from Tanacetum coccineum, assembly GCA_026074375.1. Taxonomy (NCBI): domain Eukaryota; kingdom Viridiplantae; phylum Streptophyta; class Magnoliopsida; order Asterales; family Asteraceae; genus Tanacetum; species Tanacetum coccineum. The sequence continues at coordinate 48,158 of BQNB010027918.1, forward strand.
TATACACTAACTACATGAAAGTATAACTATACAGGTGAAATGGAATCGTCTCCTGGCATAAATGAATGACGGTATGTCAGAGGTTATGAAAAATACATATTTTTATAGACTATTGTTTAACTTAAAATGTTTGAGAACGAAGTGAGACCATTGTGCAACTCACAATGTCTAAAAAGTAAAATGAGACCATTGTGCAACTCGCAATGTCTTAAGAAATGTTCTGGTATTTATTTAAATGACTCTTATATAAATAAACGTACAATATATGCAAAAGGATGTAAGCATATTTTAATATAATAATACATATAGTATGTAAACACTTAATGTAACGAGTAATTACGCAATAAAGCAAGTAGTGTGTATGCACTTTGAAAACGTTTTGATGTGATGCAATATTTGTGAAAACGGTTATAGTCTAGGTAACATATACAACCTAGTTCTCTATAACCAGTGCTCTGATACCAATCTGTAACACCCCCAAAAATGTGTCGCAGCGAAAATGATATTCTGAGGGCATTATTTCATAATACCATTGCACAAGTCATGAGAGAACGACCTCTAATTGTCGTTTTGAAAGTGATCTTGTATTGTTTAGACTCCAATGCACATCAAGCTAGCACCTAGCACTTAAGTACCTGAGAAAACATGTTTTAAAACGTCAACAATAATGTTGGTGAATTTATAGGTTTATAAATTAAATAAAGTGGATAGCAAGATTTCCACTGTAACAATTCACATTTTCACATCTCTTACGACTTCAATTATTATTACAAATCATTTTTAAGCTTATCTCACGTAGCTTTTCTTTTAAATCGCGTAGACTAAAAATTTAAATTTTAGCTTAAAACGTCATTGAAACTCATTAAGGCCTCACACGACCCCTTTGCTTGGACCAAGACCCCCTTACAATACTTATTTAATTTATTTCAAAATAAGAAAGGACATCATAATCATACCCATTAAACTCTATCAAAATGAAAACATATTTAAAGTAAAACTACACCAAATTTAAACAAGGAAATATATATACTCAAAATAAAACTTTTATACTCCTATAAAAGCTTACAAAGTCGACTGCCTCTATCTTGAAAATCAATTTATACACATTTTGAATCTTGGAGGATATTCACAAAGAACCAAAGACCTCTTTTTTGTGACAACCATGACTTGAGCAGATAATCAAACTATTAGTGTTGACTTATGTATCTGTTGCAATGTAT